>CATIWF010206618.1:0-16846 GCA_949630135.1 Balakata baccata
AGAAATTATAAAGGTATAAATTCTGAATTTTCTTTGATTAAATTAGTTTTAATTGGCACATGAAAATCTTTTGATTCGGGTTTTGAAAATTTTTATTTTCCGCTGCGTTATATGTATGTGATACATGATCAAAACCCTTCAAGTTATCAACCAACTCAATAACTATGCGAACAACATGAGACGAAGTTATAGGTAAAGGTATTTGCACCTTAACTTCTTGAATGTCCACTTTGTGTGGTTCCATACTCCTACTAATGTCACCATCCTTAATGAACCTCACATTTCCAATTTTAATAATTCTTGTACTATGGTTAGCACAATAAAATCTATTCCCTTTTTATTTTTTTGGATAACCAATAAAGAACCCACTAATCATTTGTGAGTCTAATTTCTTTTCAAGTAGATTATAAATTCATACTTTTGATGTGCAACTTAAACATGCAGGTGTCTTAAATTGGGCTTCATTCCTATCCAAAATTCATAAGGTGTCTTTGGAACTACCTTACTAGGAACCCTGTTTAATAAATACATGGCGGTCTTTAAAGCATACATCCACAAATGATAAAGGTAAAGAAGAATGACTCATCATACTCCTAACCATGTCCATTAAAATACGATTACACCTTTCTGCAACACCATTTTGCTGTAGAGTTCCTAGCATTGTATATTGAGCACAAATGCCATGCTTTTCAAGGAATTTGGCAAATGGACTAGGGCATTATCCGGTTTCATTATACTTTCCATAATATTTACCACCTATATTAGACCTGATGATTTTCACCTTTCTATCTAATTGCCTTTCAACCTCATTAATAAAAATATCTAAGGTTTTTACTAATTGAAATTTTTCACGCAATAAATAAACATAACCATAACTTGAAAAATCATCAATAAAGGTGATAAAATACTTTTCTTCATTAAAAGATGAAATAGTCTACATATGTCAATATGTATAATCTTAAGAAGTTATGTGTTTCTTATGGTTGTCTTCTCTATTGTGTGTTTTGTATATTTTACTTTAATACAATCCACACAAATGCTAAGATTAGTAATTGGAAGGACTTCAATTTTTTTACTAATCTTACTATTCTTTGTTTAGATATATGACCCAAACGTCTATGCCACAAGTAAGCTAAAATTTCATTCACTAAACCACATGCAGTACCAATATTATGATGCAAGGTCACTTGTGTTTCAGCAAAAAGATTGTTAAGCTTTAATTTGTACAAACTATTATAAAGAACACCAAAGCCAATAAGATAATTATGTTTAAACAAACTGAAACATCTATGTCCAAATTTGAAAGAATATCTAGCTATATCTAGTTTAGATAAAGAAACTAGATTTCAAGAAACAAAATAAGCATAAAAGTTTTGGAAAAGATTTAAGTGATGTCTAATATCTAAAATTAAACAATAGATTCCAGTAGCTTCAACAAGTGCTCTGACTCAATTTCCCATAAAGACAAACATTTCATTTGGATGTATGGTTTAGGTCGTATGGAATCTCTACATCATATTGGTAATATAAGTGGTACATCCATAATCAATTCACCAAGTATTATAAGGAACTTTTGCCAAATTTAATTCGAAACATACAAAAGCATTGCATTTACCTTTCTTTTTGAACCATACCTTATATTTTAGGCAATCTTTTTGATAGCGTCCAAACTTTATATAGAATTGACACCTTTCATCTTCTGATTCTTTCTTACGGATTGAATCAAAGACACATTAAGCTTATGTAGCCCTTGTTTGCCATTTCCTTTCTTCTTTATGAATTTTCTAGCTTTTTGTTGATCAATGAGGTTAATTGAGTGAATTCCTTTTTTCTTAGGTCTTGCTTCCTTTTGAATAAGCATACCGTGAAGTTTATTCACATTCCATTTATCCTTTATAGCATTATAACTCATTTGGAATGGACTATATTCTAGAGGCAAGAAGTTTATAATAAACTATATAAGGAAACTTTTACTCACTTCCATCCCTATAGATCTTAATCTTGCTACTATATACATTTTTATCACATGCTCATGTATGGTACATGAACCATCAAAATTAATAGTGGTCAAAGTACCCATTAGTGTACTAGCCAGTGACTTATCAACAAAGTCGGATTGAAAAATATCTTTCATAAACTTTAGTAAGTCCTTAGCATATGTAGTTTTGGGAATTGAGGTCTTAATGTTACTGGTGATACTCATCTGCATAAAACATTAGCCTTAGTCTATTTGATCTCTCTTAAGCCTTATAGGAAGATATTTTTTTCAGCACTACTAGATACAGTAATAGCAGCAGGCTTATCCATTAGGAGTGCTAAATCAAGACCCAAAACACCTAAGTGAAATTGGTTTTGTTCACACAACTCAAAAAAATTAAGCCCATTAAATTTGACAATAGACGTAGCTTGCGAATAAAACAATTGAACACAATGCTGCTAAATATTAAATGCTTATATGTTAATGCTTTGAGTTCACAATATATGATTCAGATTAATAGTAAATGCATATTGAAGTTCTGTTTTGGGGGAAACAACAATATGCAAAATACACATAATTGATGCTTAGTTTATTTCTATATTTTCATTATTGGCAATTATAAATACTTGAATTAGACATGTTTGTTATCTTTGGAAATACTAAACATATCTAATTAAGCATAATAATTAATCATGTCATGTTCATAGATATAGAATTAACTGATCAACCTTTGGGTGATCCTTAAATATTTTATAATCTATGAACTTCAATATACCCATTAGATATAACATCATGTCATCTCATTCTTAAGCATCACATAATCATAGGTGATTGAACAATATTTAACTTGACATTTATAAAAACTTATTGATTTCGGCCACTTTGGTAACTAACAAAATCAATATACCATAAATATCGAATTAAATAATTATAACAATTATAGTTGTATATTTTAACTCATATTTGCCATATCCAAAATGCATTATGTATGGCAAATTTACCTCATGTGTATGTCATTGAGTCATAAGCAAACTTGAGATGGAACAAAGTCCATTTTCAAATATCATTAGTAGAATAATAAATAATTCAAAGTTCATATAATTGAATCTTTATAGGAAAATCCTAAGTTCCAAAACTTGAGGCTTTGATACCACACATAAAATTTTCTTAATTATGCAAATTGATATTATTCCTTTATATTACATAAATCTTAATACCCAATGATCTTAGAACTTTATGATTTTCAAAAACATACCTTGATCCATCACGAATAACCAACCACAATAACAAGATCTCGATTATACAAGAATAACTTGATTATAGAAGAAAAGGGAAAGAACTTGAGTGTAGGAACTTGATTTTTCTCTCTTTATGCTACCTATATAATATAGCTCTTTGATAGAGAAGAACTATCTTCCTCAAGCAAAGAGAAGACGAGCCCTAATATCCCTTTTATATTTACGTTTTCATCATTGTAAACTGTTACGTCTTTTAGAGTTCTTGTCTTTATGAATTCTGTAACTGACCAATAGGATTTAATATCTTATTTATTAAACCACTATCATCATCTTTCTTATCCATTCATGAACTATAATTAGGGTAAGCAAAACCGAAAATTGAAAATCGAATCGAACCATATTGAATTCAATCTATTCAGTAGGTTTATTCAGTTTGGTTATTTTTGTTGGGTTTTGAGGATGAATTATATTCATAAAACGCAGCGAAAATAAAATTTTTCAAAACCCAAATCAAATAACTCTATTTGTGTCATTAAAACTAATTCAATTAAAATATAGTTAGAAATTATACATTTAATTTCTTGTATCAATTCTCTAAATTTCCTTCTTATTGGATTATTGCAAACCACAACAATTCAATATTAAATTGTCTCTAATGTTAATCCACGTGGAAAAGAAGAATGAAACATCAAAAGATTAAGCCTTGAACACTATCTATGTGCTAACAAAGAAGATTGTTCTTGAGAGAAAATTAAAGAAAAATTATCTAACAATTTTTTGTAGAGGCTACTGTATTTATCTGATGAAAAATATTATTTATAGGTATTTCTAAATACCTTAGAGTTGGAAAAATTACCTAAATAGATTTAGGGGCTAAATTGGCAAATTGGCCAATTCAGCCAGCTACCTGCATGCTGGGCTTGCCCAGCTCGCGGCCACTGGCATGCACGGGCCTGCAACTCTCTTCGAGTAATTTTTTCGGATTTTTTCCCATGATCCCATCACAATTTGATCCTAAATAATTCTCTTATAATTTTGGATCTCATCTAAGACCATTTTACTTATTTTTCACACTTTTAATGCGTGTGACCCATTAAGTTCCTAGTTATGTTGGCCACCCGAATTAACAATTACTTCGAGCAAGTCATGAGCGGTATCTAGCAACACATCATGACCCCCAATTGATCGGAAAGTCAATAATTTGACTACGAACATTTCCATAGATAACAATAAGTGCAATTCATCCTTTCACCATACTACACCCACTTGGTTCAGAGCATGGACTATGTATCAGCTCCCACTAGACTGATTACATCATACCTAGCTCAAATGATGTTAGATCTTATCCTTGAGATTCATTGCTTTATTAGACGTGTCACTAAATACCATGTTTAAGATGTTTCCACTATGATTAGAGATTCCCGAGTAATAATCCCGATAAGAGGTCGTTGGTATACTCTCCCTCTATCAAGTGCGATGAATCCTCTATTGGCTACTTAATTACCTTTGAATACCTCAAGCTATACCTAATCATCATCCTATGAGCGACCTCTATAAAGCAACAAGGAAAAATCAGTATTAAGGATACATTCATCATGGTTATGATGAGACTATCATTAACATTTGAATGGATAATCCATATGATTGTCTCATAACAGGTTATCCAATATACTTGACTACTCTTAGCAAGAATCCATATGTTAACTTTGAACATCTTATGTTCACAGCTTATAAGATCTACTGCTTGATCCAATCAAGGAGTATAACATGTGCTAGTTTATCCGGATCAATAATATCTCGTCTTATTGGTCCTATGACTATGGATAATTTAGATGCTAACATAATTATACATGATAGGAATTTCATTATGATTTCTTTCATGCTATGTTTTATATCATGAACTTTCATTAATCAATTTAAGATATATATCAATTCATATGTAAATGAATACTAATACAATAAAAGAATGCATTTATGAATGTATACACTAAGTGCCTAAGGCGATTGCCTTTTGGGCACATTTCAAACAATTTTTAAACACTTCAGTTTATTCGGTTCAATTTGATTGAAAATGTTGAAAATTGATTAATCATATTTTTTATAAATTTTATAGTAATTAATTCCATTTTTTATATAATATAAAAGAAATTATTGTTTATAATAGTTAGCTTTGTCATATAATTGTTGATAAAATCATAAACCAGGTCAATATATTCTAATTTATATTAACTAATCTTAATTTTATGATAATTAATAAAATTATGATACATTGATTTTAATTTCTATTAATTTTCAAAATTTTGTTTCAAGTTTATAGTAATTTATAAAGTTATGATAGTAGGTTTTAATTTAAATTCATTGATAAAGTTACTATGATTGATTTTAATTTTTTTTTATAATTGATAAAATATGGTAATAATTATAATTTATATTAATTTATAAAACCGATTAAGCCAAATCGAACCAAATTGAAATATTTCAGTTTGGTTCAAAATAATTTTTGTTTGGTTCGGATTTTCCATATATATATATATCAATTAGATTTATTAAAGTTTGGTTCGGTTTTAAATGGAACCAAACCGATGCACACTCTAACCATAATTATTAAACATTTATGTACATAAATGGTCCATTCATAAATCGAACTTGATTACACATGGGCACATAAAGATATCCCACACTGAGAAAGAATCATGACCAGTCCCACATTTCTGAAGTGAAGAATCTATGTAACAGTGGCCGTGAGTGCCTTTCAGTCAAAGATCGTGTACTCTGAAGTGAAGAATCATTACGCGCTTGATTGCTTTGCCATCCCACTTCAACTGCATCGTTTTTAGGGCTTATAATTTTCAGTCTCATGAGCTTCTAATTCCTAACAATTTGTATTGAGAATTAGAAGACGCCAATTCGATAAAGAAGTCATGACCAAAATTACCTAATGCACCAAGTAAATGATATCCTGCCTTTGATTGAATCAAAATGTAGTCAATGGTTGCAAATTATATTATGGATCTAGGTCTATGGAGCATTATAAACTTAGGATCCATCACACGTGTAAGGAGTGATATCAATTTTATAAATAAAACAAACTTATACAGCTATCAAACACACGGTGACAATTTCATAAATATTCATCATCCGTTTATTGAAAAATGTTCATTACTTTATTGAAAAATGTTTATTGGTTTATTGATAGATAATCATTGCAAATTCATTAGTTTATTACTATTAAAATTTATATATATATATATATATAATATTCATTAAATTAAATACACAATATATATTCCTCAAGAGAATTCAATTGATTCATATCTACAAATCAAAATAAAAATAAAAATATAATATCCATAAAATTAAATACACAAATAAATAAAATGAACCTTTTGTTGATAAACTAATAAACTTTTTACTAATAAATTAACGAACTTTTATTAATAAACTAATGAACTTTTACTGTATTTCTAATGAATTTACAATTTATAGCAAATGAACATGTCTCAATAAAGTAACAAACTTTTACTTTATTTATAATGAACTTACAGTTTATAACAAATGAACCTACAATTTAAAAGATACAGTTTACTGATAATGAACCTATATTTTACAAGAAATGAATTTTTATTAACAAACTAATGAATTTTTACTTTATTTATAATGAACTTTTCAATAATAAATATATGAACCTTTCTCTATAAACTAATGAACATTTTCCCAAGTGGATGATGAATATTTATAAAATTGTCCATGTGTTTGATAGTTATGTAAATTTATTTTATTTACCAAACTGCAATAGCCTTCTACATATGTGATGGACCCTGAGTGCATAATGCTCCATAAAACCTAAGTCCATTATATAACAATGAGAGTTTTACAAAAGTACCAAAAAATAGGTACATTTTTTTCTCTGCTAAAAGTTTTTTTTTTCAATTTTATAAAAAATAACTTTTTAAAATTATAACAGTACCTAAATCTCAAAATCACCCCAAAATATGCCCAGACAGTATATTTTCGGAATACTTTCGGTATACCTTGGGCATATTTTGATTCAATTTTTACCAATAAAATATAAAAAAACTAGAACAAGAAGAATTAATCATTAAAGAAGAAAAAAATTCAATCAAAATTTAAAACATCACAAGTTCTCAAATAATCAATTTGGTATACCTTTTTGAATACTCTGGATATATCTTGGTGATATTTTAGGTATATCTTTGGAAATTCCATAAAAATACCTAAATATATCTTGGAGATAATACCTTGTAGATAATTTAGGTATACCTTGAAAATGTCTTGAAATGAATTACCTGGAAATGACTTTAGTATATTTTGGGGATACTTCGATATACTTTTAGAAATTCAATAAGAATATCTCGAATATACCTTAATGAATTTTTTTTTAAAAAATACAAAAGGGAAGACAAACAGACTCAATTGTGTCATTTTCTCTGTTCTCATGTAAACACTAATGCCCAGCAAATTTAGTGTTGGACGAAGAAAATGCTTAAGAGAGGGGGTGTGAGAATTGTGAAATATAAGCCCATAAAGAAATAGGGATTACAATAACAATCAATTAGCTCAAAATCTCAAAATCTAGCAAATATTACAAATTGCATGAAGATAATTGATGTGGAAGAGCCTTGTTGGTGCTGCTGAGGAGTTAGCTAATATTACGAATTACATGAAGAGATTAATATGGAGGAATCTTGTAGATATTGTGAACTAGCTTCTTGGAGACAAAAACGGCGTAAAAGTCAACTTGCGTGCCTTTAGAGAAAATCTCAAAGTTAGAAAGCTTGGCAAGGATAGTCGGCTCTTCTTGGGACTTTGCACCTCGCTTTTCTAGCGACACTACGCCTTTTTTGGATTGAGTCCATCATTTCTCTATTCCTCTTCACGATTCTTAATGATTCACCACTCAATTAATCTCAATCCAGAAATTCAAGAAAATTATTTGGTAAAATTAAAAATATTTTAAGTAAAAATGAAAAAGTAAAATTTTTGGTTTTATTTTTGAAAGAGAAAGTTAAATTGAAGCGGTGACATGTGAAATTTCCTCCATAACAATTGGTCGACGGTGACGTCGAAGAGGAATCTGACTGTTTGGGCTTAGCATGGTTCGGTTTTGCTAATCCGATAACATGGGCCAACTACTTTTTAATTAATCTCTCTCTTTTCATTAAAATGAGCTTATCGTGCATCATCAACAAAATCTAGACAAATATTGGTCCTGTGACATATTGTAAATAATTAATTGTATGAAAAGGTAAAGATTAAAGAATTGTATTAGGATATGCTAAGATATTCTCAATATATAACTAAAGTATTTTCAATAAATTCTGAAAGAATTTCTAAAATATACATAAGAAATTTTCAAAGTATAACAAAATAAGGTATATTCAAAATATTTTTAAGGATATCAAAACACTAAATATATGTCTAATATATATTTTTTAATATATTTTGGGGTAACTTTTTTAGTATAAATATTTTTTACAAGCTTTTATTAGTTTTGAAAAAAAATTTTTAAACGAATACAGTGTTGTAATATTTTAAGACCTTTTTGTTATTTTTAAAAAAATTATCGTATGTAACTTTTAGTTTACATTATTTTCTTAATTAGGTCTTGGATAGTTTACTTAACTTTTAGTTTTTTCATACTTTTATTTGTTATTTATTAATTCATTAATTTCTTTAAGAACTTTTGTTTATTAAAAAGGAATAAAAAATTGTCTCCTTTTAAGTCTTTTTAGACAATCATACCGTGAATAAAAAATTAATCAAAAGAAAATAAATAAAAAACACAAAATGATCAAATGTTAGAGAAAGTTAATAAAGATCAACAATAGTTGCTATATTTAAGTTTTTCTTTATATAAATGAGTCAAGCTACTAGTATATTACTTGAATTTGACTTATAAGATATTTGAATTTGATTTGTAGTTAATTGAATTAAGCGCAGAAGTAGTTTAAATAGTTTATCAAATCAAATTTGAGTATTATAATACTCAATTTGTAAGATTCGAGAATTTAATCAATAGTTGATTTTCAATCTTTATTAAATTTTTTACCTTAATATTTAAATATATTATGTAACACCATCAATATAATTATTGATAAATATTTTTAATTTTAATTTCTCACTTTCATAGGATTTAAAATTATATTTTGGTCATTTCAGCGCTATTTCTATAGCTAATATATTCAGTTTCAAATCAATACAGTGCATTTAATATAAAAAATGCATGCCTTAGTATCTAAATTAGTAGTTGTATAAATTCTTTCCTCGTAAGATTTCATCCTTGAAATTTATATGGAGATATAAAAGGAAAGGAAGGGCTGTAAAATTCTCTTCACTATATTGTTTGGTTCGGCTTTCATACTCGCTCATATACTTAAGAGTTAACAAACTAAGCTCTTGTTAAAGTCGAATAAGATAAATTAGGTTAGCATGATACACTCATACTCCTTCTTAGGTCTTAAAATACCTCATCCTAAATTATGATATCAAAATGTAACACCCTTAATGTAATTATTGATAAATATTTTTAATTTTTTACTTTTATAGGATTTAAAATTAGATTTCGGCAATTTTAGCGCTATTTCAATAGTTAATGCACTCCGCTTAAAATCAATATGGTGCATTTAGTCTCAAAATGCACACCTTTATAGGTATCCAAATTAGTGGTCGTGACACGATTTGAGTTAAATCAAGTTGATTTTGAGTTGAATCGAATTATTATTTATTAAAATTTTTAGCCAATTCAAGTTTTATTAAGTAAAGTTCAAGTAATTTTAATATTTTTAGGGTCAAATTTCTAACAATTAAAAGAAAATTTGATTGAATTTAACCTTTGAATTTTTTAATTGAATCAAGCTTAAATTTAGCAATGTATCAATTTAATTACATCTCTTGTTCTTTTAAATTAAACTGTTTGAATCCGCCACTGATAGTGTTAGCATATACTTGCTAACAATCAAATTGTAACGAGAAAGTTTAAAATGAAATGAGATTCATGAAATTAAAATTAAAAAAAAAAAGGAAAAAAAGGAGATTTAAAAATGGGTTTGGTTAGTTTCAATAAAATTAAAAAGGGTTTGGTTTGTGTTCGGTTTTTTTTTTAATCCTTCCAGACTCCTAGTAGCCATGGGCTTATTACGCGAGTTCGTTTCCAAGTCTAATGATGATCGGTCCAAACGATGAATTGGTGACTAAGTCATTAAATACGCTAGTTGAATTTCATCGATTAGGGATTCGTTGTCTGATATCACTTATCCTCTCAAAATCGCTTTGGAAAATTGGAGAGTGAAGATGTTAGAGGTGGTGTTGAACGACCGGTTGGGGAAGAAGGTGAGAGTGAAGTGCAATGAGGACGACACCATCGGCGACCTCAAGAAGCTTGTTGCAGCTCAGACGGGTACCCGAGCTGAGAAAATTCGGATTCAAAAGTGGTACACCATCTACAAAGATCATATTACTCTCAAGGATTACGAGATTCATGATGGGATGGGCCTTGAGCTGTATTACAATTAACTGCCTCGGTAATATTTCGTTTTGCCTTTTCTTTGCTTTTACTTCTGATTTGGAGTCATGTATTTAACGGTTTAGCTATTTGATGTTTGCTTAATCCAATTAATGTCTAATCATTGCGTTCTCAAGATTTTTGTGTTGATTATTGTTAAGATTGGAGCTTTATTCGGGATTGAGGTCAAATTTTGTGTAACCCTAATCTGCAAGTTGTGGTTTGAGTTTGTGTGGTTTTCAAGATCTCGGATTTCTTTTTATTTGTTTAATTATCCGTCCTGCACCTCTTTGAGATTGCCAACAAAATAATAAGGTCGACTCTGACAATCAATCTGCTCAGGAACTGGGTCAGCAGGTAGTTATTCCTACTAATGGAACCATAAATAAATGAAAGATAATTTATATGAAAGCAGATGCCAAATATATGGGACAGAATTATATTATTTCAAATGAAGAAAGAAAATACATAAATTTTCATAAACCCTTGCTGACATATGAAAGTTTAGAGAAACATTTATGCTTCTAGCTCAGTATCTTTAGTGTGTTGGTTTAATGTTTTCTATACAATCACATATGCTGTGATTATATGCATCTATGTTTATGTTTTATCTTTCGCTTCTTATTCAAGTTGTTTGCCCTTCCATCTTTGGATTTAACGAGAGTTTCTGAGAAGATAGATCTATAATCCTACTTCGTATTGAATATCTTTTCTTCTTTACCTCAGTCTTTGTCATCTTCTTTGCTTAAGTGGCCTTATTTTCGGGATTATGTTGTGCACTTATAACTAAATTGTTACATATATGTTGGTAATAGTTTGTTAGATAAGAAAATTTATCTTAAATTTTCTAATTCAACCATGAAACAGAAATCTTGCATGTGACTGAAATACCTTTGGTTTAACCAAACCTTATGTTCTAGTTCTGCCTATTCTCACGGAATAGGCAGAATGATAATCCCATGAGTGAGTTTAGACCATAAAGTCTTCTCCTTTGATATAGGTCCATATGGGATTGTATTGACTCCAGCTAGAGAGTCTTAATGATTGCAACAGATAGTTTAAGTCTTAGAGATTGCAATGATTAATGCTAGATATGTTTGACCCTTGTTTTGATGTTGTCTGAGAATAAAATTATGTTGATAAAACAGAGATAACATGGTGACATTCAGTTATATTAAATACACTTTTGAAACTTCTACAAACAAATTGTTTCAGATTGTTGAGGTACTGTGAATAATTAATAATGTTTTATGTTATGTTATTTAGTTTTGCTGTGACTTTGATGCTAGTGAGCCATCCAAAATAGGATCCCATATGCTCTCATAGTAGGAACTAGGAAGCATTCTGTCACATTCATCCGCATCATTGCTGTACTCATTGAAGCTGGTAGAACGTAGTGATTATGTTCAGTAACAAATGATTTCTTTATCACCCTGTCCTTCTATCCGAAATTGGGCTTGGTTTTTTCATGGAAAAAAAATCATGTGATGTTGTTGCCTGCATTTGGATTTCTTTTAAGGTTTTTTTGGAAGAAAAAATCTTGGAATTTTGAAACTTGCATTCAGATGGTATTTTTCCATTCTATATTGTTAGACATGCATAATTGCTGTTTTATCTTCTTGATGAATTGATTACATGTCAATCGACATTTGAACAAATGGGAGAAGAAACTCATAACTCTTCCTGTAAATCTGTTTATCCAGGTAATTAGATAACATGGCAAGGCATCAGGACAGAGAAGGCTGCAACTGTGTGCTATTAAATTTCATATTTTCTGTCCTAGAAAAAGTCTTGTTATTGATGAAAATATACTTGTGAAATATTAGACGTCTGCTGTGAACTTGACCTAGCGATTGTGAAAATGTGGGTGTAGTTTTCTTCTGGTAAAATATAATGAATGTTTCAAGATTCTGTTAATTGTGGAAATCAGGCATCGTGTGCATGCAGATGAAAAACCTAATCTTGAGATCCTGCAATTCTGCAAGTGCAACATAGCAGTTAACAAAATATATATGCAATTCGATCCAAAATTCTGACATTTGATGCTCCCTTTTCTTACCCCTTCATTTCCTACTCATGGAATTGAAATTATTGAACCAGGGCATTCAATTGCCAACTTGGCATAATTTATTTCCAAAGAATTAGAAGCAATAGCAAATTAGCAATGCTGTATTAATTAGTTGATAGTGTTTACGGATTGAGGACTACCCAATCACAAATTCACAAGTGAATGAAATTCCAATTTTCTCTGACCATGCAATGCTAACCTAACCTCAATCCGTAGGTAAATTGAATTTAAGTTCTTTCTTTCTGCTGATTTATGATAGAATAAATACAAATCATTCAATTCCATGAGAATTGAATTTGGTTGAATAAATACAAAGACATGCAAGTCTATGATAAATTGATAACTGAGGATGGTTGATTGGTTTATTTGTTTGTGTTATTTTTATAGTTAGATCAATTTACTTGTGGGTGTTGCTCTGGTGTGTATGCCATGCCAAATCTCCCTATTGATAGCAAGGAAAGAAACGGCTTAAATTTGGGTGAGAGCTAAAAATAATAATTTACTGACATACAACTATTCAAGCAATAAAAATTGTGAGTTGGGTCGAGTTTAGGAAATTGGGAAAAGGTAGGAAAATAAAAATTTAAAATAGTGCAAAATAATTCAAAATTTTCAGTTTTAACTATTAAATAAATAAATGAACAAGTTATCAAATTTAAAATGTATAAAATCAATTTTGGTGTTATACAGAATTTTATTTTTCTTAGATAAGTAATCACAAATTATTAAACATTATTAAAAATAAAAATATCAGAAAAACATACTGTAAAGCACAAGTTGTTATTTATATATATTTTTTAGATGAGCATAAGGTTAAATGGGTATGAATGAGCTCGACCTTATTTCCGTAGGCGTAAAGTCTTATTTTCAAAAATAATTACACAAAATGTCACTTTTTTAATACTAATTATCATAATGGTTCTAATAAATTTCATTAACTAAAAAATCTATTTGTTAGTTTCAAAATTCTCATTATACATCTAATATTAAATTAAATAAATAAATTTTTAATTCCTAAAATCATGCCCAATCCAATTATTGTCATAAGAGTTTTTATTTTCCTTTTCTAAAAGTTCTTCTTCTCTGCTATATAAGTATCCAAATCGCCTAACTTTATTTTCTTTATGAATTTTTCTTATATATTCTTTTATACTAGAATGAACATTTCAAAATTTCAATCACTCATCCAGTCACGCATGTGGAGTTTCACATAAAAAATAACAACATTTTTGGCATTGATTTAATCAGAGTAACTATGACGTTAAATTAATTTGATTTCATTATTAAGAAAATTAAAATTTGTGCATAATTTAGTATTACATAATACTAACTATAAAGCCCACTATCACTACCACCTTCTTCTTCTTCTTATTCTCGTCATGTTTATCAAATATAGCATAGGCTAATTTGTTAGTTACAACAACATGGTAAAAATGGAGTGAACTAGGCATTCTTTCCAGCATATCAAATATTTCTTAATTTTCTTTAATGGGTAGATTCTATTTGCAAAAAAAAAAAATTATTCTATTTTATGAGGTAGGCAAAATCTTCCTTTCTAATGGATAAATTAAATGACTTAATTATTAGTGGTTCTTGTTTAAATTGATGAATCTGTTTTTTCTCCTAGATATTTAATTTTTTTAACAAAGCTAATATGGTTATGCATGATTTAATATTATATAACACAAATATAACCTACATATAACATAATATAATGTGGTTTGTATGTTATTTGAAGGTTATATCATGTTATATTTATCGTATATGATATTAAATCCTATACATCTTACACTTCATTAATTTTGCCACACTAAGCACGTTATATGTAGGTTATATGAATATTATATGATACTAAATTTTGCACAAATATTAATTATTTTCAATGATGAAACTAAATTTACGGATATCATGATTTTAGCAGAAATTGAAGCTTGGATTGTTGATGAAACAATATTTCTCATAAAGGTCTACAAATTCTAATTGTTAATCACAATTATGGTAATGTTATTTTAAATGAATTCATAGATTTATTAATTTCTTGATTTTAGGAATTTAACTTAATTTATAATTTAAAATAAATAACTACCAAATTTTATCCAAAAGTACACAAAGATATTGTGAGAAAACGTATCTATTCAAATGGATGAAATGAGATAGCTTTTATTTTAAAGTTGTTTTAGTAATTATGTAAACTAATGGAGTTGTTTGCGTAAAAAACTCTATTTTCACAGGGCTGGGCTTGCTTCCACTGATGAGCCACATAGTCACCCCTGAAAGGTATATGGATATATTTAAGAGGAAATTTCACAAACTATCTATTTTTAACTTTTTATTTTAAAAAGGGAATTTTTCATAAATACAAAAAAAGAAGAGAAATAATTATAACTTTACTTTCCATCAATATTTTTTTCAATTTTACTGGAAAATACCTTCTATAATTACACTAGCATCTCCTATATACCTTGGGTATATCTCGCATATATTTTCAGCTTAAAATACTTAGTAGAACATAAGATAATATATGATATAATTTGGGTTTATATTGGAGATATCTTAGACCTAAAATAGTTATGTGAATAAAAGCTATAAAGTCCACTATACCTTTGGCATACCCTAGGTATATCTTGGACCTAAAACAATTGTGAACAAATGCTATAAAATTTAGTATATCTTGGGCATACCTTTAGTATATCTTAGGAATACCTTAGGCTTGAAACAGTTGTGAACAAATGCTATAAAGTTCGGTATACCTTGGGGATACCTTATTCTAAAATAGTTGTGAACAAAGGTTATAAAGTCTAGTATATCTTGGGCATACCTTGGGTATATCTTGGAGATACCTTGAGAATACTTCAGTATACCTTTGGAAATACCTTGGATATATCTTGGGGATACTTTAGATATACTTTGGGAATATTTTAGTGATTTTCACCAAAAAAAAAAAAATTAACACAGAAAAAAATTCAAAACAAGTAAATAAATAAACTCAATCTCAAAACTTCATCTTAGAGCAACCTAATGAACTTATTGAACTGAGAGGAAGTGCCAAATCTTAAAAATAATTACACCATCATTATAAATCTCAGTGGTGATTTTTCTTTTCTTCAAAGAACTAGAAGGGATAGAAGAGAGAAGGACAACAAGATCAGAGCAGAGCAGACCAGATCGGAAACAAGAGAAAATCTGTGATAATGGATCTCGAAGAAAACGAAAAAGTTGGGACGATCAAATCAGTATGCTTGGAATGAAAATGGTGTAAAGGCTGTCAAGAGGAGATAAAGTTGCAACGAAGAATAAAGAATGTAACACCCCTTATTCTTTCATATAAATCATCGTATACCAGACTGATAAGTAATGTTACGGTTTACAAAACCAAATATCAAAATATTTGTAAATAATATAAAATACTATAACATTTTTCTTTTAAGTAGAATAAAATATAAAACAAGAATATATAGTTCTAAACTCGCTTTCTGTCTATATTCCCTTATATATGAGTATTAAATTTTTTTTTTTTTAACAACACTAATACCATAATAATAAAATACAAAAGAAAAGTCAACCCGCTCGGAATGGCTGCCGCTACTGCTTGGCTCCATATTGTAGGGTCCACTATCAGCGACTTTATATCTACAATGCTTGTCGCTTTAATTTCACTTTAAACCTGCGCGAGAGAAAAACAAACTGCTGCGCTGAGTTATACAACTCAGTGGTACAGTAATTTATAATAGCAGTCATTTATAGAAAATATCAAATATAAAATTTTTCATCAATATCATAAAATTCATAAAAATCTCTTGTCATGCTCATATACTAAATTATCATAGACTAATCACAGGAAAACGAGGGGTAATTATCATTTCATGATCCCAGGAAACCCACCGGATCAGAGAAAATATGTGAATAAATTTTATCACACGGTCTCAGGAAACCCACCGGACCGAATATATGTATCATACGACCACAGGAAACCCACCGGGCCGTAAAGTATAATATATGGCCACAGGAAACCCACCGGGCCAATAACCTAATTAACATGT
>CATIWF010206670.1:0-19775 GCA_949630135.1 Balakata baccata
TATACAATATTAATAGAATTAGTTTTAGGTTGTAATTCTATATGATTGAATAAGTGTATTTATAGTGTGACAAAAAAGCAATTAAATCTCATTGACTTATTTGAACACAACACAATCCAAATTTGTGGTGTAAAGAAGGCAAACTGATAGAAGTAAAGTTTAGTCCTTTTTTTTTCGTTTTTTTTCCTTTAGTTCGTGATCTTTGTACCCAGCTCATATTTCCTCAATTTGTCTTTGAAAAAAATGGTTTCTTTGCTATATTTTCTTTTTATAATTGCTTTGTGATCCAAAAGAAAATTATACTAAAAATTCCAAAATGGTGTAAATTACCTTTGGATCACATGATTCTATCCCGATTAATGCTTCCTAGAAATTTCCTAAAATTTGGATCGGAGTGAATTGAATTAGCAAAAAACGACAGCTTCATTTGTCGTTTTACTCTTCAATTTCTAATTCACTTTACAATGAAAATGAACTCCTAACTCTCAAAGTTGCTTCCCCTGCAGTTTCTTCATCAGTTGTCCTCCCATCCATTTGACCCATTTAATAATTTAAAATTAGCCAAAAAATTATCCAAATTCAGATCCGAAATGATTACTTTATTGTAAGGGTTATTCATTGGATGAAATGATCCCAACACCAAATACTAAATAAAAATCTATTTTGATTAAAAAATGTTTATTTGTCACAACTGTTTTGGTCTCAAATTTCGCTCGATATATATTAAAATTCTTGTATTTTATCAATAAATTTATTTATATTATTCAATTTGCATAAAAATATTTATATTTTAATGTAGTTGATACAAATTGGTATAAAAAAAATTGAAACAAATAGCATTAGTGACTACTATTTTATGTCTAAAGTATAATAAAATATTAGAGCATTATATGGCAATTGTTAATGCAATTATGTGAATAACTTGGTAGCTTACAATTTTGCAAGCTTTCAAAAATTGAAAGCGAAAAAAGAGAATTTCATATAAATAAAAAATTATTGTGGATCCCACTTTTCTTCTTTTACAATTATTTTAAATGAAATAAATATATAATAGTAAATATAATGTATTAAAATATTAATAGAGTCTCATAAATTGAAATTTAAAATTTTACTAAGATAGTAGTAGTATCCTCCATTTGAGATTGTCATCCAATTTTATAGATGATAATGTTCTTATGGAAAAATTATTTCTCTTAAAAATTCTGAATTCATAGTAAAATTTAATTAGATTAGTCACTCTTAATTTCATACTATATGAGATTAGCTATATGAATCTTTCTAATTAAGATTAGGTCCCCCTTAATACATATCAAGTGATTGTAGATTTTTATATTATTTAAGAATAAATTTATAATATTTCATTTTAAAAAATATCATTTAGAATTAAGAAATCAAATCAATATATAGAAAAATATATGGAGAAAAATTATGACATACTAAAAATAGATAAGTGCAAGTGATATTGAGAAAATACTTTAATTGCATAAAAAAATCAATTATTTTTTTAGTACTTAAAACAATTATTTGCAAGAAGAATTTAGTTGTAATTCGTATTCTTATGTTGACTTTTCGGCTCCCCAAAGTCGTCCATTTGGAGCAGGGTCTGTCAACACGTGCATTGGGACGGCAAGGATCTTAAGTTTTCAACAACTTTCAAAAAAAACATAGTTGAAATTGCTGCTAATTATTTTAAAAGTAAATTTTGATTTTTTTAAAATTTTTAAAAATTGTTTTTTTTTATATAAATTTTTTTAAAAATATTTATTTAACTGTTTTTATTAAAATCAGTTTTTAAAACTAAAAAATATTTTTTTTCAAAAACAGCTCCAAAACTCAATTGCTAATATGCCCTGAATAATTGATTAGCTCAGTTAATATATAAAATAATATGCGAAATTTTTATCCACTTTAATTAGATATTTTTAATTTAAATTATAAATATAGAACTGCATTAAAATTAAAATTATGAATGAGTATTTTATTATTTTTGAAGTGTTAGTCAGTATCAATAGAATTAATTTCAACCATGCGTCTGATAAAAAACAATAAAGTAGGAGGCAGCCGCAGCTGTCAGCTTGGTTCGGCTTGTAATATGGCTTGTTGAAGCCATCATTGGGGCCGGTTCAGCGTTAAGAATTCAGAAATATTAAGTATATAAAAAAGATTAATGCATAAATTTGATACTCTTAAAGTTCTAATAAGATGATCTTTAAAATTTTATAACAAACTGAATCAAAAAATTAATAACAAATTTCAAATAGTTTAATTTAAAGTTTTGTTGTAAACATTAATGTACTCAATATTTTATAATAATTTACATTAAATTGGTAATAATTATAATTTCAAATATTTAATTAGTTATTAATTAATCTTAATTACTTGTATTTCAATACTCTTTAAAATAAATATTTTAATATTAAACTGAAATTTGAAACTTCAAAAAAATGAAAAATAAATAGTTTCATTTCTTATGCTTTTATATATATATATATATATATATATAGTTTTTGATAGTTTTTTTTTTTAATTAAAATTTTTCTCTCCTAAATTATAAATATTATTGAAATTCTAAACAATATATTAATTGAACATAATGAGTTAGATTTGTAAACAAGAGAATGTTCAATAAGATGAAGCATGCGTCAAAAAAGTGCGGCAATTTTGTTGGCCATAATTCCGCATATCTAAGGCAATTTATCCTATTCCTACGTTACATACTTGCCTACTAAGTATCCTTTTGTCCATCTTCTATCAGGAAATCCTAATCCTGCCTGGTATACGATTTTACTAATCTTTATACACACCTTTTTTTTTTCATCCATTTCATTAGTAAGTTCATTTTCTTTATTTACGGTTTCTTTAAAGATTTCACTGTTCGTTTTACTTCTTCTTTCAAATACCGGTCGTGTCTTGTGACCATGATGATGTCGACAGTAAATATATTTGTTCAACCAGTCCCAGTTCCGGTAGTGGGATTCCCTCAGTACCCATGTCCCCAGCCATGTCCTTTTCCAATCTACAATGACATAATTCCGAATCATCCTAAAATATTGCGGATGATCGGCTGGTGTCCCCCACCTCAAGGCTGGCTCAAGATTAATACCGATGGAGCCTACAAAACATCGCTTCATAACCTCGGAACTGCTGGAGGTTTAATTCGAGACTCCAATGGTGAGTGGCGTGGAGGTTTTGCCATGAATGTGGGTGCTGCTACTAATGCGTTAGAGATGGAATTCTTGGCTATCTTTTGTGGCCTGAATCTAGCTTGGAAGTTGGGATTCAGAAAAATTATTTTAGAAAGTGATTGCAAGAATGCTATAGATTATCTTGCTGAAGGAAGGAGTGACAATGATGATGTTCTGCTTCAAAAGATCAAAAGTCTGCTCGGAAGAAGCTGGGTTGTACGGGTTCAACATGAATATAGAGAAGCTAACCAAGCCGCAGATTGGTTGGCTAATTTTGGGGTCGAACTGCCAACTGGGTGCCATGAATGGGATGCACCCCCTTCTAGTAGATTATTTAGCATTATGAGACAAGATATTAGTGGTGCAAAATTTCCAAGAATTTGTACATCTTAGCATTTTAGATTAAAATTGTAATGATTCTGCTAAGTTAGCAATGAATGTACAAAGGGATTTCTTTTATATGTACAGCTCTGCATTGTTTATAAACAAAAAGGGAAAAAAAAAAGGAAAAGATTTGTTAAAGATTGTGTAGCTTTCCCTTATATGAGTTTTCACTCACTCCCTCTGCTCAAATTGTATGAAAAATGCACTAGAAAGAAAATATTTCAAAAAGTAATAGTTTTCACACTGAATAAAGAAAAAAATTGGACACCTTGCCACGTCAACCCCATCAAACAAGGTCTAATAATAAAATAAAACAAGCAACATAAAAATGCAAAATTGCATACTGTCTTATAAATTCTTATTCATTAAAATTGCTAAGGATAAAAACTGTCAAGCAGAAAATCTAATTTATTATTCTCAAAGTTCCAAGGGCACAAAACATCTAATAAAAAGAAAAGGCAATCAAGAAAGAAGATGGATAGCTGTATACCTCAAGCACTCTTCTTGACAGTGGCAGACTTGATGATGTCAATAAACTCCGGCTGATACAAAGCGAATATGCATAACAATCAGCCATTGGAGTTGGTATAACAGTTGAAAAGAAAAATAAGAAACCACGACAATGGTATGAAATAATAATCACCTTAAGGGAAGCACCACCAACCAAAAATCCATCAATATCTGGTTGTGCTGCCAATTCTTTGCAGTTTGCACCATTTACGGAACCTAGCGTGAGTCAAGAGGTGCAATAGTTAGTTTCAAACAGAATTTTTCTTTTCATTCTAGTTAGCAACATAAGTCTGGAGGAATATTAATTGACGCAGCTATCTCCCTCAACAAAAACCATCAGAATACAGAAGAGGAACTCTAACTACTTAAAATGCAGAATGCAACAGTTGTATGACTTGCTAAGTAGGATTCAGCCACTTTCAGGTCTTCCACTTTTCTTTTAGCAGAACATTTTGTCAAAAAGAAAACATGAAAATATCACAATACACAAAGGAATAAGAAAGACGACAGGGAAAGGCGGGCAACTTGTCCAAGGAAGCTGGCAAAATCCCCTCTTTTTGAAATAAATAAATAAAAGAACAAGGAAAGCAAAGAATCAGTTAGATGAAAAGGACAAAATGGAGAGCAACCCCCAAACTTCAGTATTACGCATATCACATGCCATTAGATTGCGCTTAATTAATGTATATGCATCATTTATAACATGGGAGATGTGCAACTACAATAACAGTTCTTATATGTCCACTGGCAGATTATTAATTCTGGCAAAGAATATCACGCTTAAATGGCGAAGCAAGAATAGGAGAATACTACCTCCATAGATAATTCTAGTTGATGATGCAACTTCAGCATTAACATTGTCATGAAGCCATTTCCTCAATTCAAAATGGACCTAGCACATATATACACCAAATTCAGAAAAAGCAATCAGTGCCAAAAAAATTGAGATTCTTATCATCAAATAGACAAATCAACCGGTGCTCTACTCATAAACTGATCAAGTATATGCAAATATGGTTATGGAGCAGCAAGAGCAGAATAGATACATGAATCAAGCATTAACAGAACCTTAATCAAATATAAGAATTTGTATGCAGGAGAAGCAAAGTCTATTATAGTTGGCATCAAAAACTGATCAACAGTCCTTGTAGAAGTACAAACTTAAAATGGAATGCTTTAAAAATTACACAAACACTTCAACATCAAATCAGGAGACCTTCAAATGATGTTGGAGCAGATGAGGATTACATAAACTATTGCATATGATTATGCCAGCAACAAGAATTTACCCAGGTTCAGTATTACCTCTTGGGCCTGAGCAGGTGTTGCAACCTTTCCAGTACCAATTGCCCAAACAGGCTCATAAGCCAAAACAACATTAGCCCAACTTGATATTTTATCTGCACAAAAGTTGATAAGATTGGTCACCAACTGTAAGAAATTGCCATAGAAAAATAAAGGGGCAGAAAATTGGAAAAGTACAATGAGTGAACCCATGTGAAGCAACAGGGGGGATTGGGGTGGAGGTGGGGGAGGGGGAGGGGGAGGGAGAGGTAGAAAATACACATTTTCAGGTAATACCTGCAATTGCTTTTGTTTGTGCAGCAACAACTTCCAATGTAGATCCTGATTCTCTCTGCTCAAGTGTCTCGCCAATACAGGCAATCACTTTCAAACCTCGAGAAAGTGCATATGCAACTTTATCCGCAACAAACTGCCAAGTAAAGCAAATGGAAAATACTCCAAAATGATGCAAAAAGAAAATAAGCAAAGAAATGGAGAAGAAGCCTATATAAGCTGTAAAACATCCAAACAGGGCATGATTAGTGAATAACAATATTATATGCTTACCTCATTTGACTCATTTAAAAGAGATCTACGTTCAGAATGGCCGAGAATCACCCAAGGAATGGACAAGTTTAAGAGCATCTCAGCACTGTGAAGTGTGAATGGAAGATGCATCATAATCATACATCAAACAAGAATAATTCCACATAGGCAGTTCATCGCTACACAAGGCAATGTTATTGCAAGGAACAAAAAACATACAACGATCATGTTTTAAGTTATATTTTAGGGAGTAAAGGCTCTCTAGATGAAAGGAACAAAATGCAAATCTTGCATCTATAAGCCACGAGTCTTATAATCAATTGCTATGTGGTCTTATATTCATAGTTGTTAAAGGCGAAAGGACACCAAAGCACTAGGGCTCTTATCACCTGAGGTGCAAGGCGAGGTGCGCGCTTGCGCAAAAAATAAAATAAAATAAACCTAAAATTCATAACACAACACATACAATCATGGTCATAATATTATCACATATGTATTGATTTTATCTAATAATAATAATTTTTAGTGTATAATATATATGATGTTAACATTAAACATGCAATAAATTGTCCTTCTCCAACTTCCACCATTTGCTCAAAATAAAAATTATTAAAGTTTGTTGATAAATTAACTTTACTTGATTATATGTACCCTATATGTCATTTTTCTTCAAGTTTTTCACAAGAATTTTAAGTTAAAAAGTCGAATAATTAGCCTACGGTTGAAGAAGAATAGGGGAGAAAATTAAGTTAGACATGAAAACCATAAAAATGACAGTCGCTGAGATGTTTAACCATGTAAATGGCAAAGATAAAATTAGACAGTTTTGAACCTTTGCAACCATTGACTAATCTTTGAGTAATTTTGCACTTAAAACTAGTTATAATGAATGAAAATTTGAGCTTAAGTTATATTAGAAGTCAATTGGTAGTTGTATTGGATTATGCCATGAAAAATTATAGAAATTACGGGAGTTTTGCATGATTTACCTATGGCCACACAAGAAGAAAGGGAGACATTAAGCTCGTGGAAGGAAATAAGGAGAAAAATGAAAGAAATTTGGAAAAAATAGTCTAGAACAAAAATTAAGGTTTGTGCATACTTTTTGACCTAGTTATTTTGTGAATTTTGCTTGTTTTTATGCTTATGTTTGACATGTGATTGTATCTCGCGTAGGAACCTTCGATAAGTTGTGTGAATGGGGTATAAGGGACTGCCTAATATAAATTTAAAGCTCATAAAAATAGATCATTGATATATTATCATAAGAATGTTAGTTAAATGATGTGTATGAATGAGCTAAAGCTTGTATGAGATTAATTGTTGCATTTGACTTGATAAATGATAATTTTTTTTGAATAATCATACCTTGGCCAAATTGTGCACAAGCCTAATAGCATTACGAGAATTTAGGTTGTGAAGTTTAGGTTGGACGGAAGAAAAAATAAAAGAAAAGGAAATGTAACTCGGGCGAGCCTCTAAAGCACCTCTCCTTAGGCCCAAGGAGCATCAAGGTGCGCGCCTTTGCGGCATCGCCCGCCTTTGGGCTGTTTAGACACTAAAAATAGCACCTCGTGCGCCTTATGCCTCAAACAACTATGCTTATACCATATCTTATGAAATGCATTATCATGAACAAATGATCGTCATCCTGCCAACTAAAAGAGGGAAACTGTTATTATGGACAGCATAAGTGATTTGAGAAAGGTTCACAAAGTAGCACATAAATAATAAAAAACTTGCACTCATTAAAGCATTCTCAAACTAATAGTAATTGCAGATAACCAGCCTAGTTAGCAAGTTTGACAGCAAAAAGGGAAAAGAATTTTATAAAAGAAGATAAGAAACTGGTTCCCTGAAACAAAGATCATAAATCAGGCAAACATACCTAACCTCTCCAGTAAAAGCACCACCTTTACGAACCCAGCAGTTTTGTGCTGCCACTTGAAAGTCTGGCCTCAGTAGACCTTTTACAGTAGGAAGAAATACAAAAGCAGGACCCACAACAACCTCTGCAAAAAAGAAAAATGGAAAAAAAAAAAGAAGCAACATCGTCGAAAACATGAAATAAAATTAAAAAAAATGCACATAAATGACCAGAAAGAGAGAGAGAGATGCATGACAATTGTAACTGCAGCAAGCAACTTGAAGAATGAATTTATGTAACTTTTACCATTCATCTCCACACATATGATTTACATAGGAAATTCAGGCCTCCACATAGATTATATATATGATTTCATTTTTAAAGAGCTAACATATGAAGTAAATTGTAGCTTGTTTTCTTTTGAAACTTAATTAAATGTGAGATTCAATATTACTTTCCACTTGCATCAAAATTGAAGAGAACATTTTTAAATAGTTAGTCTTTCTCTCTGTAGGATCCAAAACAGTAGTTGCATAAGCATTGGTATATTTGTATATTTATATTCTTTCATAATGAAGGGTGATAAATCTCCAATAAGTGATACTAAATCCAAATGAAGAGTGCACATCGTTCTGCACATAATTTGTTGTTTAACATAATAAAAAAAAGACAGATTCAGAGACACAAATGGATTAATAGGTTCTTCATAGAAATGAAAATTAAAGAGGCCAAGTAGTTTCATTCCACGGTTCCCTTTTAAATTTCATTTCTGGGTTTCAAACATATTTCGATTAGCTTACCCACAACTTCCTCGGGAGGGACCTCAGCTTCATTCAAAATGGTGAGAATCTTCTTCACCTCCTCAGTTGTTCCATTCTGCAAATCCAAACAAGTACACAAATGACTAAACATAATGAGATCAACCCACAACTTAACAGCGCAATCAACATAGAATCCCACAGAAATAGTCTCTAATCAAAATTCCGCCATTTTACAAATCATTAGTTGAACATCTAATCTAGATCCATCAGATCAAACAAAACCCAACAAAATTATAAAATAAAAAAAAATACAGATAATGAAGCTAAAGCATTTGCATGATGATCGGATTTCAAAATCAGTCAATTATTTTATTTGAGAGAAAAAGGGAAAATAAATGAAAGCACAAGTAGCAGAAAGAACTGAAAAGGGGAAACCAATAACAGATAAGGAGACATACGCATTTCCAGTTGCCGCCGACGAAGAATTTTCTGCCCATAATTACAGCTTTCGATTTGATGATAAAATCTAGAAAAACAAAACTAAGGAAAACTAGAGATCACAGTCGCAGATTTAGGATTGGTTAGCGGTATTATAGAGTGAGACTTTGCCCACTGATGGGTGCTACCTCTATTATGACTATAATGCCCCCATTGGATTTTCCTTTTTTCTATTTCCGTACTGACCTCAAGTTTTTTATATTTTTATTAGCACCGAAATTCTTTTTTTATACTATTTTTTTTAATAAAAGAGCATGGAGGGCGATTCAACGCTATCGTTAAGAGGATCTCCGCCGTATAACATAATTAAGCTCAATTCCACTGGCAATTAAGCTATAAAATAGAAAATGAAACCCTAAAATGAAAGTGAGAGAGGGAGAGAGAATCGCCATTTTATTCATTCTCATGGAACTCTTTCTGAAGAGCATCATCGATAATTTTGGCGAAAATTCCATCCTTGGGGCTAGAAAGAGAGGCGTTGGAAACAGCAGTGTCGTTGATAGAGCGGAGCGGATCCTAGCCATCGAGTTCGAGAGTAAGTGTAAGCGAAGCAAAAAATATGAGAAAGAGAATAAGGAGCAAAGTTGTTCTTCTTATCAACATTGCAGAAGAACAAAAATCCTTGCCATTGTGTTTTGTCATTTATTTTCTTCCACCACTAGTTTTGAATTGGCTTTGAATTTCATAATTATCTGGAAGGAGGTGCGCTGTTGAAAATAGAGATATGATGAAATTTTTTTTTAAATTACTAAAATAATCCTAATGCATACCTAAATATTTTCAAGATATATTAGAAATATTCTTATAAAATTCTCAAATGTATATCGAAATATCTCAAGGTATACCTAATATATTTTCATAAAATTCTTTTCATATAATTCTCGAAATATATCCAAAATATCTCTGAGATATATCTAAAGTATTCCTAGGAAATTTTTAAAGGTATATCAAAGTATTCCCAAGGTATTTCTAGAAATTTCCTAAAAAATTTTCAAAATATGTCCAAAATATCCTCAAGATATACCTAAAATATCTTCAAAATATATTTAAGATATTTTTATGAAATTTTCAAAGGTATACTGAAATATCCCGAAGTATATTCAAAATATTACTAGGGAATTCCAAAGTATCCTCAAGATATACTCAAGGTATTTCCGATGCATTCTCAGAAAATTCCTAAGATATACCCGATATATCCCCAAGGTATAACTAAAATATTCTAAAAGGTATATCAAACTATTTGTGTTGAAAATTTGTAATGTTTTAAATTTTGATTGAATTTTCTTCTTCTTGTTTAATGATCAATTTTTCTTGTTCTAGTTTTTTTATTCTTTATTGTTGAAAATTGAACCAAAATATGTCTAATGTATACTAAAAGTATTCTGAAGATATATTATTTATGCATATTTTGGAATAATTTTAAGATTTAGGTACTGTTATAATTTTAGAATGCTGTGTTTTCAGTAAAATTGAAAAAAAATTTACTATTTTTTTTTTTGGTATTTTTTGTAAAATTCCAGTTAGCCTCATTGGGATTTGACCTAGCTATTGGGCTCGTGGCCTACTTGGGTTCTAACTTAAATTATTAGGCTTTGACCCACAATATGATTTAATTTTTAATTAGTTTTAATTAATATTAAATTTAGAAGAAATTTCTCCAAACCATACTTTTAAATTTTATTTACAAAATTACATTACTTTTTTGTTTTTTTCATTTTCGTTTTTACTGATTTTTTTAATATATTTTTTTATAACTGGAAATTGGTAAGAATGTGAAGAAAAGTTGCTGCCGATAGTGAACAAAGGGGAATCCATGAAATGTTAATCACAAATTGAAGCTTTCATGTCTTCTTGTTCCTTCAAGAAGCTAATTTCTTCTGATATCATATTCAATCATCTACTAATCACTCACCTAGCAAGTCTGGTTCAAGAATAATGGCTTCTTCTTTACACAATTGAATTTTGGTAAATTAACGTTTATATATATAAAAAATAATGGTAATGAGTAAGTTTGTTTGAGGAAAGGAAATGTGTGAAGGAAGTGATTTTTGACCTTAATTGAGAAGATGAATTTGATCAAGAATTATTGTGTTATTTAATCTTTTTTTTGAAAATCACTAAGGTATTCTCAAAATATACCCGAGATATTCTCAAAGTATACCTAAGGTATTTCCAATATATTTTTAAGATATTTCCAAAATATACCTAAAGTATTTTCAAGGTGTTCCAAATAAATTTTCAAGGTATACCCAACAATTCCTAAGGAATTTCCAAAAGTATTATGAAAGTATTCTCAAAATATATCAAAAATATACCAAATGGGATGACTTTTGTATTTCGAAGAAAAGAAAAAGAAAAACAAAGAGATAAAAACCTCATCAAAGCATATATAATTTTAAAAAAAAAAAGATAAAGAAGAAAAAGCAAGTAAAACTCGTAACCTACTTGTCTCTTTCTTGCTTCTCTTTTCCTTGCCTTGTCTCCCACATGCATGCATTTCTTCTTTGATTTGCCGTCATAATAGAATCATAATATTTCTCTATTTCTCAAAATAAGTTCTATCAAATTAAAACAAGGAGATGAAAATAAATTTTTTAAAATTTTCGTAACTTTTTTCACATACCCAAATTAACTTTGCTAATCTTTGTATCACCAGAAATCGAAGATTAAAAATGAAGATATCAGCCGTCAATGAAGTTTCTTCTGCAACGAATCCAAATCAAGTCGGTGTCACCTAGCAAGTTGTTATTGGAGACATAGGTTTTGTCAAAGAACTCCATTGATTGATTGCAAATGAAAAAAAAAAATTCTGTTTTTGCTTTTGATTTTCTGTATGTTGGTGAAGAGTTCGTGAGAGAGGTCTCTGTAGGGTGGTGCTTATATAATTTTAGAAAGTAATTTTCGGTAAAATTAAAAAAATCTTTTAGCGTCGATAATCATGTAAATATTTTAGTACTTTTTTGGTTTTTCTGTAAAATTCCCTTATATATATATAAACTGTTCATATATAACATTATCCATTAAAACCTATTTAGAACTAGGATTATCTCATGCTATTTTGTTCAAATTTGTACATGCAAATCATGTAAATCCCATTTAATTGAGATCTCCTCAAGTAATTAGCTTTAACATGATTGAAACTTGAAAATGATCAATAATGTTCATATCAACTTGAAGAGATTTCAACTTTCCAAAAAAATAAAAAATAATAATAATAACTTCAAGAGATTTCTCTCTATTTCAAGCTGTAGCAGCTTATGACCTCTGGCTATTCTTCATGTTATTTATGTGGAAGGGTTTGATGAGGGAAGTACACACACATTTACGTTATTAATGAGCCACGGGATTTCTGTTATATGTGCGATCTTCTACTTTCAATGCCAATCAAAGTGACTTGATTTGGTAGTCTTGTAAGAATATGAAAACTCGAATTTGAATTATCTCTCCACCATCAACCAATTGGTGCAAATTTAACACTTTTAGGGTGTCTAAGAGGATGGTATCATTATTGTGTAGTCAATGATCTCTTGAGCCTCATACCAAATAATAATAAAAAAAAAACTTCTGCTTTCAGTTCCTGTCTTAATTTCTTTTTGGTTCAATTCGAGAATAAAATTAAACCCCAAAATTGCAAGGTCTCGCGATGTCAGACGTGATGCATGAAATCTTTATGGATGATCAAACGTTGAAGATGATATAAATCCATCTCTTAATGAATATTTTGACTATAATGAAGAAATTTTATCAGCTGAACCGTCGTCTACAGAAGAAGTTGGACTAGGAATTGAGAATCATGCTCATGAAGAGACTCCAGTGCCACCGCAGTAAACTTCACCTGCTTTGACGGTGGAAGTTTCACCTCAACCTTTAGAAGCTATGTCAAAAACTGTCAGGGGAAGGCCAGAACCAGGCCTACTAAAGAACCAACACTAAAATCTTTGGGTCTACTAAAGAACGAACACTAAAATCTTTGAGTCCTGATGAATAACAATTTTTTCTATTAGACCCAAAATATAAATAAATAAATAACTAAATAATGATATAAAATCTTGATTACCACATTTACTGTAAAAAGTTGTGATTTACCGATATTAACATCAGCTAAATGCTCGTCAATTGACATAGAAAAGTTCGAAGGAAGCCCTAACAAAAACTTGCAACTAAAATGAAACGCAAATACAACCACCTAAAGGCCAGATAAAAGAACTGTTCTATACCTAAGTAGCAGTCCAAAAATCTAATTCACTATTCAGTTGTTGCCTGTGAGGAATTGGTGTACAAAACAATTTTCTAAGGACAAAGATGTTGCAAAAAGAAACAACAAAAAATAAAAGAGATAGACCTGTTATTGGCCAGCATTAGAGTATCAATGACTCATGACTCAGCAGCATTCTGAAAGCCTTAGCAGTCAGTGATGAGAATGCAGCATCTCATATTCCCAATTTTGCTTGATATATTCAGGCACTCTTTCACTTCCAATGAAGGGAGACCAGGTATCTTCATTTGCATCTGTAAGAACCCATTCAACTCGATCAGGCACATTCATATAATCAAATGTTATTTTAGGACCCTTTGCCTTCTTGCCAGCCTTCTTGTTTTTGCCACTCCCGGAAATCTCTGGAGACTGCATAAGTAATTTAAATCAATTATATGAAAAACAATGTTGTACAAATGACAAAAATTAGGGGGATAGAGCTCTAAGTTCTGTTCTCACATCAACATCTGCTTCTGAATTCTCTGCTTCTTTTTTCCTTTTCTTCAGAGTTCCTGTTTCCAGATAATAAAGTACTTCTTTCTTGGACCTGAACCGACGATTTGTAACTGGGTCAATGTAATACTGCACAGGGTAAAGAGTATTTAACCCCACATTAAATTCAATATAAAAAGAAACGAATTTTGACAATGAAACACAAAAGTGATTGCCTCTTTTCCTATTTTCTTTTCAGGATAGGAATTTAAACATCCAAGATAAACAAAGTATTTTAACTTTTTCTAGTTTGGGAAGAGAGGATCACTGACGCTACTATATCAAAATTTATGTGTACTGGAAAGCCAGCATCAGCTCCAACCATGCATCAAAAGACATATTCATAACTTGTACAAAAACAATCACTTCAAATGCAGCAAGTGAATTTACAATTAATGCCCTCATAAATATAAGAAAGTCTGCTCAAGTCATTTTTCACCATTGAATGCAACCTCATCTTAATGCAGCTCTGCATTAACCTGAAAATTAAATCATTTCTCAAGAAAGAAAAATTATTGTTCTCTCTTTATCAAATACAGATGTATGTTGGCTTAATTGCCTTCACAGAAAGTTAACTAAAACCATCAGCACGGCCATCTACAATCTCTACCTATAAAGTTGATGAATTGAAAGTCAATTCTCAGGCTCAAAAACAGTAACAACAGAAAAGATAATTCAAGAATGGAATTGGAAGTTTGAGCACAACAAAGTATCAATTACAGCAAGAGTCACTAAAAGTATCAATTTGACCAGGGAAACGGATCACGAGGCCAAGTTCAAACAACATATCCCAGCAAAATTTCTACAAGCACCCTTACACAAAAACTTGAGCAGCAATAGTTTATTGTTGCTAGGCCGCTGAATTGATAGTTCATTTACAGGTGACTGATTTCCTAGCATCCTCCCATTCCCCTCCTCTTAAAGAAGCTAATAAATTCTTTCCATAGTTGTACATTTTCACCACTGTGGTTCCCTTGCCAATATAATTCCAATGAATGATGCAACTGCAGAATGAAAAAATAGCAGAAAAAAAAAATCATTTTCCCCCCTTCTGGATATATTATTCTAGATCATAGTGATACAAACAGTCTGCAATACAAATAAAGAATTACTATCCCCCAGACAAAGTAGAGTCAAACTCATAAGAGAAAAGAAAATAGCGGAAGCATGCTATCCAAACAACTGCACAAAGGGTTCGAACGAAGACAAAATCAATTGAACTTAAGTCAAGCAAGATAACAATTTTTTAACTGAGAAATGAAACTGACCTTATCCACCGTGCCAGCCGTTGCACCGGAGCTCCTAACCCTATCTTCAACCAACCATCCCGGCGGCAACCAACTCGCCGAGTCCGTCGGCTGCGAAGCCATCACGACAGGTACTTTTCTCCTCGATTTCGGTGGCGTCGCAGGTTCGGCGCCTCTCATTGAACTTGAGGACTGCGGTGCTGCTTGGTGATACTCTCTGTTTGGATTGGCAGTGGGCAGACCAGTGGCGTCGATGAAGGAGCCGTTTTGAAGGAGCGGATCGGCGGCAGAGGCAGGGTAATCGAAGCCATCCAGGTCGGGTCGGGAGAAGGCTGAATTCGATGCTTGACCAGCGGCTGTGGGTTTTGACATGGAGCGAGCAGCTTCTTCAATCTACAGTAGCAACTAGCAAAACGATGTGGATTATTTCCAAGTTTGTCTTTTAGATTTTTGGGTTGCAGGCGGATCTATAAACGAAACGCACAAGTTTTCAAACGCTGCCCCATATGAAATATTTTATTTTAATGGTTTATGTGGTTGACTTGGTGTCAGCAACTGCTTACAATGGTTAGTTCATTAACTTTAAATTTTATCCATAGATTATTAATGACTGAATTGTTCCAAACAACATATGTAAATTACTTCAGATATATCACATAATTCCTATTTATTTTCAGTCTGGTTCAACTTCTGTAAAAAAATAAATAAATAAATAAATACGTATATTACTTTTTATCTATGTAACAACAATTAAAAATTATTAAAATTATATTTTAAAGAAATCAAAATATTAAATTTACGCTTAAATACATATTCATCATTTAATGATAATTTCACATAATAAGAAATCTATTTCAAGAAAAATAAGTTTTCCGATTGTAATATTTTCCATGAATATTAGAATTATTAACTGTCATAATTATTTTCCAATCGCTCTTTCTCTTCCATCAAGTTTTAATGGAGAAGATTTTGAAATACATATATTGGAAATCTCAATAAAATCAATTATATAGAAAAAGCCGGCAGAAAAAAAAAACCACATGAACCAATTCTTCTTTTTTTAATGAATGAATTTTATATGTAATATTTATATGATAATTTTAATTTACTTAACAATTAATTTTTAGTAAAAAAAAACCAATTAATTTGTATATACAAAATATATGCAACTAATATGTAGAGATGTGTATATGCAGATTTTATATGTAATAAATATATTATATATAATATCTACATAAAAATCTTAATTTTAACTTGTCAATTAATTTAAAAAAAAGAAATTAAATATATATGTGAAATATATACATTTGTAGAGATATATGTTGATTTTATATGTTATAAATATATGGATTTTATATATGGAAAAATCTTGACTTAATAATTAATTTAAAAAATAAAAATATTAATTTAAGATCTTTTTTTAATTTTAATTCAATTATCAACTCATGAAAAAAGGTAGTAGAAAAAAAATATAATTGGATAGAGTTTTAACTACAATAAAACTATCATTTAAAATAAAAAAGAGTGAAACTATCATATATTTAAAAAGAAGTATAAAAGTTGAACATAAATGTGAAAAAATCTTTATTATATTTATTGTATTCTTATTTATACCAAAATTTATTTTATTTGTACTTTTTAATTATTAGATGGATGATAACCAGATCATTCCTCACTCTTGTACCCTCAAATCCTGAGAACCAGATCAATAGTTCTTGAGATGTTGTCTTTCATTTGTAAGCATAGTTTCTCTTTAACTGATCCAATCTCCGATTTTTTTCCTCTTCCTTCTACTACTGTGTCTCCATTTTTGATCTTTTGATTTGTTCTAACGACTCAATGCGATAGTAATCCGTTCGACGAGGAAGACGTCAATCCTTTCGGGGCACGTTCTTTTTTTTTTGTTTTTTTGCATTCTTATGCAGAGTGTGTTTATTGAATTTTGATTGTGATATTTATCTGATCAAGTGATGGTTTTTTTGTTAATTCGTCATTTTAGCATTTTAGATCTCTTCTTCCACACAATTTATTTGATCTTTAGTATTACTATCTCAGGCTACACAAACCTTGACCTCATCCGCAGCAATGGATAACGTTCTTGGTTTTGTGGAATTCGGGTGCTCCGACGTACCAATCTTCCCATTCGTGATCTTGGTTCCAGCGATCCTCATGTTGTCATCTCGATGCGTAACCAGCTTTCCAGTAACACGTCCTTTTTCTCATTTTTAATATTCTTGTTTTAAAAATCTTTTTTTTTTCTTTTTTTGAAAATTTAGACAATTAATCAAAATATTTTTATGATATATCCATTTGTTTTCAAAGAATTTTCAAGATATAGTCAAAATATTTATACAGTATACCCGAAAAATTCTTAATAAATTCTTAAAATATTTCCAAAAGAATTCATAAGGTATTTTTAAGGTATCTCTAAACAAGTTACATCCAAGGAATTTTCAATAAATTCTTAAGGTATATTCAAAATATTCTCAAACAATTTTCAAGGTATTTTCAAAATTTATCCAAGGAATTTCTAAGAAATTTTTAAAGTATACCTAAAATATACCGAACTAAAATATACTAAAGATACCAAATCAAAATATACCCTAAATATATCGGAAATATATTGAATGTACATTTTTTTTTGTATATTTTGTATTTTGAATTTCGTTATTTTTGTAATATTTTTTTAGGTATTTTAGGTAATAGTATAATATTTTAGAAACTTTTAGATATTTATTAAAAATTTCCAAAAGAAATAATTCTATCCAACTTGGTTTAAAATTATGATGGCATTATTTATCTATAAATTATATTATAGATTTCGATTTATATTGCAATATGGACTATAATTCATTTCATTTGTAGGTGTATATTAATAAATGAACGCGCAAACTTCCCGCACAATTAAGAACCATCGTAACAGAAAGTACTGAGTCACGGGCACATGTAGTAGCTTGCCTGTACAACAATAAATTACTAATGCCTCAATTTTCAGATCTCTGCGCATGATTCCTTAAACAGTTGGACAATGAGCATAATCCCAACAGTGATAGAATATTAGAATTACCTTCTGTCTTTTTTTTCAATTATAATTTTTTAGCGCGATTTTGTCTTGATTTTATTATTTTTTGGTATTATTTTTATCTCTTATTTTTTATTGCATTTCGAGTTTTTTTAATATAATTTAATTGATTTATATTTACAAATTAAAATATAAAAAATATCCAATAAATTATATACGTAAAGAAAAAAATGAACCTGTATTAATATAAAAAATGAACATTTATTGATAGAGTAACTAGTCTTTACTTTATTCTTAATGAATCTATAATTTATAACAAATAAACATATTTTAATAAACTAATGAATAATTATTTTATTATTAATAAACTTACACTTTATAACAAATAAACTTATAATTTATAAACTATAGTTTATCAATAATGAATTTATGATTTTCAAAAAAAATTAATAAATATTTACTTATCTCACAAGCGTAATGGACCCAGCTTTACATTGCTATATAGAAAGAAATTTATGGTATATCAATCATTCTTTTTCAGCTGTTATATTATTTTAATGGTAGCAGCATTAAATTTATATTTCAAATTTTAACATTTTCCAAAGAATTAATACCGGTTTGATATCATTAATATTTTTGACTCAAGAAAAATCCTTTGAGGTTCAAAGTGAACATACATCGAGGCAAAAATACGAATCAAGTTAACTCAAAAATAATAAATTAACATAATCAAATCCATGAATCAAGTGCAGATACCAGTCAACGAAATTTTTGTTTTCACAACATCATGTAACAAGGTGCATACCTAGAGCGACCATAATGTATGGAGATGAATAATCCTTGGCCTAAGTTTACCCAGAGCTCGATACAGAGGTATACTAGGGATATTTCTAAAAATAGGGTACATAAAAATTTTATTTACAAATTTACGGTAAAAAAAAAAAATTTACAAATTTGTGGTGCTGTGCGCCAGTTGGAGTGGCGCGCGGACACGTGGCACGCCACCAACTGGCGCACGGCAGGGTGTGCCAGTTCACGTGGCGCACGCAGCATGGTGCTCCACATGGAGCACCATGGTGCACCGCTGATGGTGCGCCAGTCCAACTAGCGCACCTCCTCCCCCAGCCTTTTCAGGCCTTCAGACCCGTGAAGCATACAAAATCAGTCATTCCCAGACCCCTGTGAACTAATTATGCAAAATAAATATGCCTCTATGCCTCATTCTGATTTCTTCCTATTATCTCTTCCTCTTCCTCTCTGCACTTCCTTCCTTTTCTTTCTCTGTTATCAAATTTCATTTATCTTTTCTTTCATTTCTCCGACGAGGTTTGTTATTTTTTTTTCAATGAATTTAGATTATGGTTCATTAGATTATGGTGGTAAATTTTATTAATATTTTTCGGTAATTAATTTTATCAATAAATTAAAAATTATAAAATATATACCCGAAATTATTGAAAAAAAATAATGAGTTATATATTTTTTGTTAAATAAATTTTGTCCGTGTGATAATGATATATTTGATTTTTTTATCATTGTGCATGTAAAAAATTTGGTATTTTGGATCGTTGGAATATTGGATCATCGTGCGGGTGAATATCAAAATAAAGGTTGGTTATATTTTTTTTGTCAATAAATTTCGGCTAAACTTTATAATTGTATTATTTATTGTTATGTAATTAATTTTATCAATAAATTAAAAATTATAAAATATATACCCGAAA
>CATIWF010206679.1:0-10814 GCA_949630135.1 Balakata baccata
TTCTTTATATAATAATTTCAAAGATTTCAATATTTGTGTTATATGTTTTCTTTTTGACATTAGATTTATGTTGGAATAATTTTTAATTATATTGCAACATTGTATCATAATTCAAACGTTCAGGATATATCTGACAATTAAGTTGAGTGAATTTTTTGTATATCATTTTTGGATTAATTTCTAGATTTGGATTTAATAGTCTTTATTGTTCTCGTGTTAATCTATCTTTAAAATTATTTTAAGATTAAATTAATCCAATTCCAAATTGAATTATTTCAAGCAAATGCAAGTCAGAATAAATAAAAAAAAAAAGCTAATTCTAGTTCAGAACTCCGAAGCATCACATTGAATAGGTGAAAATCAACGGCTTCAATTACAATATTAGACAAATATTTCATAGTTCTAAGAGATAAAACAAGATACATGGGAACAGAATAAGTGAAAGCTAAACATATAGGCCACAGGCTACTGCATTTTGCTTTCTATAATATAGCTATTCACACACCACTTTCTCCTTCTTACAAATTACATACATTCCTAAAACACTAAGTAGACCATAATTCTCAGTTTTTCCTCTAATTTCTTTGGCAACCACCGTGAGTTGTAGTCCACTCTGATCCACATCCATAGCAAAACTGAAAGTCACAACTGATAGAAAATCAACTTAGTAACAATCAATTTCTGTATCTAATACATGAAATTTAGATCACAAAACAAGTTTAATCGAGATAAAGGACATAAAAAAAAATATGATTTCGCATAATATATCGTGGCAAAAACAATCTGAATGAATTTATACTAAAAATTTCTCTCATTTTCTGACTCAGAATAATGGAATTCTGTCACATTTTTTTTATCCTTATTCAACTTTATATAGGGATGAGAGTCAGTAACAAGAGAAATTTAGCCCACATAATATAATAATCATGGATCGTCCATCACACCCATATTATTATCTGGCTCACATTAATTATCCACCCTATTTTAATTAATAAAGTTTTGCCTAAACAAAAAATTGATCAGATTCTTAAAACACTTTATTTTGTAATATATTTTTATTTCTCAATTAATAACTTCACCATTATAATTAGATATTAAATATATGGTAAGTACAATTACACCCTAACATTTAAAGAACCCAGAGGGAAAATTTTTAATGGGTTTTGATTCACTTTTCTATCAATCACAATTGTACAAGAATCCAATTCGAGAACCGCCCTGCATTTCAAACCAGGGCAAGTGACGATACTGACGCTGTCTTGAATTTTGACTGCCACATGTTTGCTTATGCAATCAGAGCAGAATGAGTGGATGCAGCTATCGTTTTGGGAACATTTCGTCGCTTTCTTTTCGTTAGGCGCAAATTTCGCGGAAAGCTTTTGAGGATTCACCTGGTTCCATCTCCGTGGAATTTGGATTTGGAGGTGGTTCTCTCATCAAAATGGAAGATGGGTCGTGTTTTTTCTTCGAGTGAGAAATGATTGCGGATCCCATTAGAGCCTCCTGAAACTGTAATTCCTCGGCGTATTTGGCGTCCGAGACTTGAAACGCCACTTCTACGTTTTCTTAGGTAACATGATCTAATGGTACGAAAATTTTTGTATATTTATTAAATTGCTACTCAAATTTTATTTTTTATTAAATTGATATCAAAATTTTGAAATTAAATTTTAGATCATGGTATCACATATTTTTTTTAAGAAATGCTATTTGTTTCAATATTTTTTTATTCCACCTAGTATAAAATATTTATATTTTTTATACAAATTGAATAAAATAAGAGAGTTAATGGATGAATATAGTACATATATTTTATGCTAGTTGGGACAAAAAAAATATTAGTACAAGTAACATTTCTCTAATTTTCTAGTTGATTCAGGTTGATGTGAACGTTAGATTTGTTGATGTGGATACCAAAAAATTTTGGATACCATAATCTAAAATTAAATTTTAATATAAATTTAATACAAAACAAAAATTTTGATACAAATATAAAATTTTAGTATCAATAAAATATTTTCTTACACTAGAAGGCTAATTCAAGTAGCAAAAATATTTCTTTTTGAGATAATGATTTTTTGAATTCAAGTCCCTTCTGCCTTTATGGCAAGTTTAGTGGATTTACGGACGCTGGACTCTCCCCTCCCCCTAATAAAAAAATAAAATAAAACATTTTCCCCCAATTTGCTTGAGAAGCAACTTCGCTTCGATTTTGAAGAAGTCTATTTTGGTTGGTGTCGTTGGAGATGGAACCACTTCCTCAGTGAGGAGTCAGACCGCTCTTTTTGCCTTGACTTCACCTTTCCTTCTTCCTTTTCCTTTTTTTTAAGATATATTTTTCTCTTTATTATAATTAAAATTATGTGATGAATTATTAATATGCTGAGATAATTATATGGACTATTTGTTTGAGTGTAATTAAGGATAAGAAAATAAAAAATAAATATAATTTTTACTCTTTTTTCATTTAAATAAAAATAAATAGAGGAAAATTAAATTTCTCAATTTATTTTTGGTGTACGACAACTATTTTTCTCAAAATTGTGAGAAATTGAGACTTGCCCTCATTTCGTCTATCTATAAGGGGTGCATTCGGTTTGTTTCTTATAAAATAATATGCATAAATTAAATAAATAAAAATATATTTAAAGATATATAATTGAATTGAAAATATTATAAGTTGGTCTGATTTTATTAGTTTTGAGAACCAATTATCATAATGCAAAATCAATTATTATCATTTTATAAATTACCAAAAATTAAAATAAATTATTATAATTTTATTAATTACAATATAATTAATTGTCAAAATCAAAATGAGTTACATAATTTATAATTAACTCTAACTAGCATAAATTAAATATTAATTATCACAAATCAAAATTGATTACTATAAACTAAAATATATTTTTTATTTAATATATATGAATCAATCACTGCAATTTTTTATAAAAAAAATAATATACAATTCGGTCTGTCATATTGATAATTGTTTCTTGCTCAGTAACCCGGTGAATTGAGGCTTAAAACTTGATGCTATCTACTTGTAGAAGAAGTGGAATATATATATCATACTATATATAAAAGTAGAGTTGAAAAAATAGATAAAATTACTGAAAAATCAACTTAATTATATTATTTAATTGGATTAATTTTGTCATTTACTAATTAAATTTATTAGTAAATAGTATTAATAATTCATTAATTAGAAGTTTAGTTCTATTAAGACTATATAACTATATTTTATATATAAAAACTCATATAACTAATATTAAAAAATTAATTAATAAAAAATTATTAGCGTCCAACATTATTATTTTTTTTATAAGTAGGAGTTGGGGGTATAGGCAAAATTACTGAAAAGCCAACCTGATTGTATTATTTAATTGAATTAATTTTGTCATTTACTAATTGAATTTATTAGTAAATAATATTAATAATTCATTAATTAGAAATTTAGTTCTATTAGGATTAGATAATTATATTTTATATATATAAAATCATATAACTAATATGAAAAAATAAATTAATAAAAAACTATTAGTGTCCAACATTTTTTTTTTACATTCCGTGAATATTATTAATAAAAATTAATATTATTATTTTTAATTACAAATAAGTGATAATTATAAATAAAATTTTAACATTTAATCCGATTTTTAATTTGACGTCCAATATTTTTTTAAGTTCCATGAATATTATTATTTTTAATTTATGAATTACAAATAAGTGATAATTATAAATAAAAATATAACATATATAACGTCCAAAGAACTAATATTGAAGAATAAATATTTTTTAGAGTTATATAATAAATATTGAATCATTTGTAATATGATTATTGTTAACCCCTCTTTATATTTCATCTCGGTTCTGTTCTTATCCATGTTTATAATTAAGTGGGAGAAAGTTTAAAGGAGAAGTTTTGCAAGATTAGAATAAAAAAGTATTAGAAATATAATTCAATAATTAATTTTTTTAATCATATACATAACAAGTTAAGTTTTTAAAATTTACATTGATAGTAAAATATAATTTTTTTATATTAAAATATAAGAATAAAAAATAATTAACAAATATTAATATTTAAATTAAATATGACTTAATTATATGATAATTAAAAGTAACTAAAATTAAGGTGAAAATGATGATGATGTTTATTATTATTATTATTAGGAATAGAGGGACATATAAAATGATCGTAAAATATTTATATACTACTTCTATTTTATATATAATTCTTAATAATAGACAAATTAGTAATCTTTATATGAGTTATAATACGAATTCAATATCTAATAATTATGTACAAGACACGTCAATAAAAAATTATAATATCATATCATTATACTATATACAAAATGGAAATAATGATGACATACAAATTTAAAAAGAATGAAAAATTAATTTAATAAAAAAATATTATGAAAGTACGATAAAAAAAACAATAGTATATTGTCATTGAAAGTATAACAATAATAATAAACTAAATTACAACCATGTAAATAACATATAATATAAATTTCAAAATACTGAGTAAAATTTTTATAAGTTATTTAAAAAATTATAATTTCTTAATAATTTTTATATAGTTTAATAATTAATTTATTTTAATCATATCCAAAATGAATTAAGTTTTTAAAATTTATTTGCATAATATAATATAATTTACTTTTACATAAATTATAATAATCAAATATAATTAATAACAATTAATATTTACATTATATGTGATTTAATTACATGATAATTAAAAGTAAGTAAAATTAATGAAATAAAAAATTTATTTTATTACAATATAACATGCACTTCTATAATTCACAATAAATAAAATATCATAATAAGACGAAATAAATTAATAAAAAAATTATATAAAAATCAAATAATGATTAATGATAAATCCAGTATCTAATAATTATATACAAGCATGTCAACTTGATTATATTAATTAATCGAGTTAATTTTATCATTTAATAATTTAATTATTAGTGAATAGTATTGACAATCTATTATTCAAAATATTTTATTTTATTCATTTTATTATTTATTAAATTAATTAACTTAACTATTAATGAGTGATAAAATAATTAAATAACTTAATAAATAATAAAAATAATAAAAATCTTTTATAAGTAATAAACATATAATGAACAATCAAGTTTAAGATGATGAACAATCATGTTCAAGACGATGAACAATCCATATTCAAAATAATATATAATTAAAATATAAACATTAAACCTATAAATGATGAATATGCAATGAACAATTAAGTTCAAAACGATAAATAATCAAATTTATAATGATTAACAATAAATTCAAAGTGAGAAACAATCAAATTCTAATAAAAAAATTTATAAATTCATAAACATAATTTATTATTATTAAAATTGTAAAGTAATTACTATTTCTATTTTATATATAACTCTTAATAATTGGCAATTTGATAGAATTTGAAATAAATATGCACTTTTATAATTCACTATAAATAAAATATCATAATAAAATGAAATAAATTAATAAAAAAAATTAGGTAAATATTGAAGTTTTTTCCAAAAATACAGCTTACATAAAGTTTTTTTCAAAAATATTGAAAATCAAGGTTTATCTGAAGTTTACTAAGATTTCCTGCAAAATTAATGAAATTTGAAGTTACAAAAATTTTATAAAAAATTTACTTAAAATTTATTCAAGTTATATCCAGGATTTACCTAATATTTACAGGAATTACTACCTCTATTTTATATATAACTATTAATAATTGGCAATTTCTTAGAATTTGAAATAAATATGCACTCTTATAATTCACTATGAATAAAATATCATAATAAGATGAAATAAATTAATAAAAAAATTACATAAAAAATTAAATTAAATTATTTAATTAATTTTGTTACTTATTAAATTAATTATCTTAAATATTAATAAATAATTAAATAACTTAATAAGTAATAAAAAATGTGTTATAAGTAATGAATAAACAATAAATAATTAAGTTCAAAAAAAATAAACAATCATGTTCAAAATGATATACAATAAAAATATAAACATTAAACCTATAAGTGATGAACATGCGATGAACAATCAAGTTCAAAATAATGAATAATTAAGTTTAGAACAATGGACAATCAAATTTTAATCAATAAACCTATAAATTTATCACCATTATTTACTATACATAATTTATTATTACAGGAATCTAAAATACTTATTACCTCTATTTTATATATAACTCTTAGTAATGAACAAATTAGTAATTTGATATAAATATACACTATTATAATGCACTATAAATAAAATATTATAATAAGATAAAACAAATTGATAAAAAAATTTACAAAACTAATGGCGATTAATGACGAGTGCAATATCTTATAATTATATGTAAGATATGTCAATTAAAAAAAGATAAATAATATTAAAAAATAATAATTTAATAAAAAAATATTAGAAAGATAAGGTAAAAAAATATAATAAATAAAATAATTTGCATATAGTAAATAAATTAACAACTATAATGGGCAAGATAATTAATAGGCTAAATAATTTGGTGTGATTTTTTTTATATATTGTATAATATAAGAATTAAATATAAATACAAAATTAACTTAATAACGAATTCAATATATAATAATTACATGTAAAGTACGTTAATAAAAAAATTAGTATTTATAAAAACACATGTATCCTCAAAATATATATATATATATATATATATATAGGTTAAAACTAATCATAATCGTACCGCATAAAATTTTAAAGGGCAACAAAATATTTCTACAAAAGTTTTAAAATAAATGTATATTCAGGACTCGAAATCAAGACCTCTAATTAACCTGAAAGACTTTCATATCAATTCATCCAAAACCTCATAGCCATTGTTTGAATTGAGAGAATTTAAAATCTATAAATTTTATAAAATTATGGATTTTAAATCCATGGATTGTGAAAGTTATGAATTTTAATAATTCTATCATTTAATTTGACTATAAAAGATTGATTATTTAATTTTTCTTATACTCATGTTTGATTCAATGATCACAATTTATGGATTTAACAATTAATTTCCGATTCTACCATTTATTAAATATTAAAAATTTATTATTAATTAAGTATATATAATATATTTCACCATATATTTAAAAATTAAAAAATAACATTGATTATTTTATGAGTTAGCAAATAATAAAAAATAAATAAAGTTAATCGTACTTTTTCTCTCTTTATATATATATATATATATAATTTAAATTTTTAAACATAATCTATTGATTATTAAAATAAAAAATTATTATACCTTATAATTAGATTAGTATAAACTAAAAATTATTTTTTATAAATAATTTAACACATATAAACACTATATTATGTAATAATAATAAAGCTAAAGTAATTATTTGGTTCTTTTTAGAGTTAAAGGAGTTTTAAAATATTATTAATTTTTCAGGAACAATTTTGGAATAAAAGATTGGTAATAGTCCCTCATTGATAAAAAAAATTGAGGATTATAGACTTTCCCACCTCCTATGTGGGAAATTAAATTTCTCAAAAAATAAAATTTTGGTAGATAAAAGATTCTCAAAAATTCATAAATTTTTAAATAGCTAAATAATAGATTTAACTGAAATTCATAAATTATTCAAAATCTCACGTTGAAAAACTTATGAAACTTAGTAAATAACATATATAATTTAACTCTGCATTAAGCTATTGACATAAAACTTAGTGAAATCTTGTAATTTTCATTCGCCCAAAAGAAAAGGGAGCAAAGAACAGACATGCACACGATCCCCATCGGGGTAAGCGAAACCGAAAACCGGATCGAATTGTATTGAATTCGATCAATTGGATTAGAATTATTCCATTTTTATTTTATTTGGTTTAATTATTTCTAAAAATTTTAGTTTATTCGGTTCGGTTAAAAATATTGAAAAACCAATTAAATGGAACCGATCGAAATTTTTTTATATATATATTTTTTATAAATTTTATAGTAATTAATTCTAATTTTTATATAAAATAAAAGAAATTATAGTTTATAATAATTAGTTTTGTTACATAATAGTTGATAAAATCATGAACTATGACAATTTATTCTAACTTGTATTAACTAATGTTAATTTTATGGTAATTAATAAAATTATAACAATTAATTTTAATTCATGTTAATTTATAAAGTTTTAATTTTAGTTTATGGTAATTTATGTAGTTATAATAATTAATTTTAATTTATATTAATTGATAAAGTTATTATAATTTATTTTAATTTTTATAATTTGATAAAATACGGTAATAATTATAATTTATATTAATTATTAAATTAATTTACAAAACCGATTAAACTGAACTAAAAGAAACTAAAATATTTCTATTCGATTATATTTGGTTCATAATATATTTCAGTTCGATTATTTCATATATATCGATTCTGTTTGATTTGTTAAAATTCGGTTCAATTTAAAACCGAACCGATATGCACCCCTGACCCCACAGTCCCACGACAAAAGCAGGTCAATCATTTGTCCAACAGGATTAACCCCTCAAAGAAGTTGCCCAGCACAACACACACAGTCTTCAGTTTCACTAATCAATCAACTTCCAAGTGAAGTTGTTACTTCGTTAAATACAATTGATTGGTAGAGAGACCAATCATTTGCCCAGAAGGATTAACCCTCAAAGAAGTTGCCCAGCACTGCACACAGTCTTCAATATTCACTAATCAGTCAACTTCCAAGTGAAGTTGTTACTTCGTCCAGAAGGATTAACCCTCAAAGAAGTTGCCCAGCACTTCACACAGTCTTCAATATTCACTAATCAATCAACTTCCAAGTGAAGTTGTTACTTCGTTAAATACAATTGATTTGTAGAGAGACCAGCAACCCACATCAAGATTTTGCAATATGGCAATAGCACCAGCCTTTAACCTCCTTCCTCTAAATGATACTCCCTTGCAATCTTTCTTGAACAAAAATGAAGAAGATGAGCTTCAGCAATCCTGCGATGCTGCATTCGAAGAAGAACTGCAGTTTAAAGAGGCTTTAGAGGCCTCTTTGCTCAGTTCTCAATTGCCAACTTCTAACCCAAGTTCATCTCTGGGTTTCTGTGATGGTTGCAGGAAAAGAACAGAAAATGATCGGCTGAAGAATGGCAACTGTGGTCACTCAGTTTGCTTCGACTGTTTAATATATTATGAGGGGGAAGATACCAACACTGGCATAAAGATTGTTGCTTGTCCAGGTTTTAGTTCCAATTATGTCATAAAATTCAATACATACAAGGACAAGGACTTGCTCTGTCATAATAGTACAAGCATTTCGTGGGAAAAAGCACCATCTCCGGAGCTGATTCCAAATTTTAGTAGCAGGTCAGTATTGTTTCTTTGTTGGTTTCAATTTTTATATATATTAATTTGGTTCATCAACTAGGTAGTTCATTTTATTTCTTGTAACATTGCAATCTTAAGCTTAAGAGATATATAGTTCTGCATTCTTTTGCTCTGTTTAAATGACTGCTGAATATCTTAACTTGACTCGAATTTGATTTAAAACAATGACTGCAGCAATAATTCAGAAAATGTGAAGCAGGCAGTTCCTAAAAGGAAGTATGAGGAGGCAATTGCAAGCAATGCTACGAGGAAAACCATAGACAGGCACATTTATCAGCCTAGATTTGGTATCAGAACAGAAAATGAAGGGCCAAAATCAGTTAACAGCAATGCCGAAAATAGCGAAGAAAATGTTGCAGATGATATAGAGAAAATTGATGATGATAGTGATGATTCTGATAAAGTGGCTGATACAGATGACTATGACTCAGATGCAAGTCCAAGGAGCCCTGAGACTTGCAAGAAGAGCAAATGGTTCAAGAAATTTATTCAGGGGTTGGAATATCTAAGCAATGAAGCTGAGATGAATGACCCAAATAGGCAATGGCATTGTCCAGCATGCCGAGGAGGTGCAGGCGCCATTAAACGGTACAACAGCCTGCAGACCCTCATCCAGCATGCTAAAACGAAAGGGTCCACAAGGGTGAGGCTCCATCGAGAGCTCGCGCAACTGCTCGAAGAAAAGTTGCAAAGTAAAGCTGCTTCTGCTATTTCTTCTGCTAAATGGAAAGGACTTAAAGAAGATAAGAAAGATCGTGAGATAGTTTGGCCTCCTATGGTTGTCATAGTCAACACAATCTACAAAAAGGACGAGAACAATATGGTGATATTTTTATGCTTTTTCAATAAATTTTCTTGAGTTGAATTCTGAAACTAGTATGGAATTGTGAATTTCAGTGGATCGGAATGACAAATCAACAACTGATGGACATGTTCAGCTCATATGACGCCATTTTCAGGGCTCAACAAGCTTACAATTTTAAAGGACACGGCGGGGTGAGTATGCTCATCTTCGAGAGCCCGGCGAGGGGTTATTTAGAGGCAGAGCGCCTACATAAGCATTTTGCAGATGAAGGCACTGACAGAAATGCTTGGAATTGTCGGCCAATCTACATCCTACCAACCGGAGAGCGCCAACTCTATGGTTACTTGGCACTGAAAGAAGATGTGGATTCCTTCAACAGCTTGTCAAGTTAGATATACTTATCATTTGGCTAGTTTTCAATTCATAAATATGTATTATTTTTAATTAGAATAAGATCTGAGCTGCTGCATGCCTAATTGTTATCAATCAGGGAAAGCTAAGATTAAATATGAGATGAGATGGTACCAAGAAATGGTGGTGAACCGAATTAGGCAAATGAGCGAAGACAACCATCAACTTCTGTGGTTGAAGAACAGAGTAGCTGAACAACAGCAGCAGGCCAAA
>CATIWF010206859.1:0-22326 GCA_949630135.1 Balakata baccata
CTCTTTCTCATTCGAAGTAATGTTTATAAAATTATATAATATATTTTTTAATTTATTACTATTTACATTTTAACAATAATTCATATAAATTATTATTTTAATCATTTTAATTTGTATTAAAAATATTATTTTAACTGAAAATTAAATATACATTGCAATTTAATTTTTTTAAAATTATTAATATATTTTTTAAAAGTAAAGAATATATAAATAAATGAATTCTATTATTTTAAAAATAATATATTTAAACATAGACATTATTATATTTGAAAATATTTTTAAATATATTTGTGAATTAATTTGAATAAATATTTAACATTTTAAATATTTTAGTGTACAAAAAAAACGTACTTAATATTATTTACATTTCATTATACATGAAACATATTAAGTATTATATTTCAAATGAATTTCACTTTTATCGGTTTGATTCCGATTCAACTTTAAACTCTTGATTCGCTGTTTTTTCCAGTTTATTGACCAGATCAATTTTTACAACATTGAATGAATCAATTATTAAAATTAAATTTAGTATAGATTAAATCGAAAAAACTTGAGCAGCAACCATTAAAATCAGGCCGTGAAGGACACTTGAGATTAGATTTTAGCCAAGAATTTAAATCAGTCTATTCATCAAGAAAGAAGTAAGAACAGCAGTTGGACAATCCCGAAAGATGTGAATAGGATTTTCCACCGGAGCATGGCAATAACGACACGAGGAATCCGCCGCTTTTGCCTTTCAAGATTACACCAAATTCTTCCCGTGAGCCACAGAAAGGTGCGAATGCGTTGTTGCAGCACTTGGCATTCCAAATTAATTTCCACAAAAAAATCGTCAGCTCCATGAGTGAACTGGAAACCTATACAGCACAAACACTGACATAAATATAGATACAGATACAGGAAAATGATATTGAGGGTTTATCTATAATTAGATTTTGGAAAAAGTATTTTTTGGAAAAAAATTTTATGTTTTTAATTATTTTTAAAATTTTGAAAAATGCTTTTGATACTAATGTTTGGAATTGAATATCATAAATATTTTGAATTTTTTTATTTTTTTATAAACAATTTTTTTTCAAATCTGTTTTTGGAAAAAATATCTATTTACCTGTTTATACCAAAAGTAATTTTCAAAATTCAAAAAAAATAAATTAAAATATAATTTTTTTTAAAAACGATTTTCTGAAATTCAATCACAAGCAAGCTCATAGAATAAGGTAAATAAATATTTTTTCTAAAAGCAGTTTATAAAATAATTTTAAAAAATCAGTTAATTAAATAAAAAAATTCAAAATCAACTTTTAGAATATTTAATAACAATTTTAAACACTCTCCGAGACTTTTAATGGAGATATTTGCAATTGTTGTTAAATATACTAAAAATATATTTTGAATTTTTTTGATTTAATTGACTAATTTTTTATAAGTTGCTTTTAGAAAAAATATATATTTAACAGTTTTCGAAATTTAAAAAATTAAAAATATAAAATTTATTATTATTATTATTTAAAAAAAAATATTTTTTCCAAATCCAAATTTAAAGAAGAACAGTAAATTGAATAAGCCTAATGAGCAAAACAGTCAGTAAATTAGGTGTTGTTGATAGGTTGGCATTAGGTGTTTGGGCCCTGACCTTCAATGGATTTTTGTTTGTTTTATGGTTAGACTTTGCTGAAGAAGTTGGGCCTTCACATTAGATTTTGCAATAATATCTTGTTAAGTTCGAAAACCTCATTAACGAGCCCGATGATAGTATTGATTATTACAACTCTTAATAATTATTAATTTAGAAAAAAAGAAATTCCCTGATTTTTTTCATATAAATATTATTTTAATTTTACAATCAACCCCATAAAGGCACAACAGGCTTTCAGCCAATAAAGCTGAAACTGAGAAAGAGTTGTAACTGTTCAGTAAAAAGTCCAAAAAGTTAGGTTAAAAAGGTATAAAGTGGGACCGAAAAGGAGTGTTTGTTCTGTAGGACAAGAAAGGTTTTTCCTTTTGGTCGTGTCTGTTAGACTTGGATCGGATGATAGATTACCCATTTTTTGCAATCTTTTTCTTGCTGCTCAACAACACACCCTTTCCCCAAATTCCATTTGGTCCCACTTCTTGTTATTCTCAACAATATCAACCACTTAAATTTTCCTTTTCCTTCAGCATTTTGTGACCATAATTGTCTAGCAATCCGTACGTTCAAATTTTTAATATTTCTAATTATTATTTCAAATAGTATTTATATCAAATAATAGGAAATATATTTTTAATTTTTTTTAAATTATTTTTATATATCGAATTCATACCTCATGAAAATTATCATTAATTTGTTGTAATTAAAATTAGGGGTGAGCAAAACCGAAAACCAAACCAATTTCAATTCAGTCTAATCGGTTCGGTTATTTCGGCTCAATTTTTTATATATAAATTGGTTTAATCAGTTCGGTTTAAAAGTCACAAAACCGAAAAAACCTAACATATATTAAATATATACTTTATATATATATAATTTACTATATATTGAAATATATAATTATATATTATAATATGTAATATTTATATATCATATGTTATTTAATTATATTATATATAAAACCAAATTAACTGAACCAAACATATTTTTTCGGTTCGGTTTATAAATTTTTAATAATTCAATTTCAATTTTTTCTCTTCTTTTTGAATTGAAACGACTGATTGTACACCCTAATTAAAATGATACATAAATTTATTATTTTTATATAAAAATGTGTCATTTAAAAATAGAAATTATAAAATAATAGGAAATAAAATAAATGGCACTTCTATTCCATTTCCATTTTTTGCTCACAATCACAACAAGCAAACAACATACATTGCATTGTGACTTTCTCCCTACTTGCCCCCATTTGTACATGAATGCATCCATCTCAATTTATCATTCTTGTTGAAAATATGAATTAATCTACTAAATTTTCTATAATTTTATCTAAAAGATGAAATGATTATATATATATATAAAACGAGGAATTCTAAGGCACACCAGATGTAATTTATACCGGATGCCTTAAAACTATTGAATTATCAATTTTTAATCTCATACTTTGATAATGAGTGATTGAAATTAAAAATTAATATAATAATTCTAAAACACCTGATACAAATTATATCGGGTGCACTACAGAAACTCTCATATATAACTTGCTTTTTTCATGTTGCTGTTTTTATTAAAAAAAAATGGGACCACCTTTTTTATAGTGAGTGAGTGAAGGAGCACTCTATTGTGCTTCGTCTGTTATAGTGACACAAAAATTAAGAATATTATTTAATACTTATATTATCCTCTTTAAAAAATACTAAAAATAATAATAAATTATAATTATTTTAATAAATTTTATTTCTCTAAAATTAAGATATTGATAAAATTGAAAAAAATATTAATAATTTAAAATATTAGAGTGAAATAAATTTTATTTTAACAAAGTGAAACTATAGAATAGTTCACAATCTATTAGGCTTGAGACTAAAGGGGTAAATGAGTTAAACTACTTATAAACTACTAGAGTTCGACTTATAAAATATTTGAATTCGACTTAAAGTTAATAAAGTTGAGTTAAAGTATCTTGTTGAGTTCGAGTATTATAATATTCGACTTGTAAAGTTCGCGAGCTTGATTATATATATTTTTTATTTTTTAAATTACATTTATATTCTTAATATTCTTAATGTATTTGAATTTAATCAAATCAAATTAATTCGAGTCAATTTCGGGCCGAGTTTATAATTCATTAAAATTTTCAGTTGATTTGAGTTTGATCGAGTAAAATTCAAGCAACTCGAATATTTTTCGAATTGAATTTCAGACAATTAAAAAAAAGTTCAATCGAGTAAAGTTTGAGTTTTAAATTTTTTAATCGAATCGAACTCGATATTGTATTGACTCGATTACACCCATATTTAGAACCACCCATTTGTTACTGTATTTGAAAAAATGCTTTAAAAAAATATATTTTTAATTTTTAAAATTTAAAAAACTGTTTTTAAATAAAAATATACAAATAAATATATATTTTTTTAAAAATTATAAAAAATAAAAAAAATTCAAGCAACCCACTCCCTTAGTAATAAATCAGAAGTGGGGCCTTGACCTGAGGTCAAAAGGAGAAGCAAACTGGCAAAGACATTGAAGGCGGCGTACCCCCCCACCTTCTCCTATCCCTCTATAAAAGTAACTTTTTTTTTTTTTTTTCCTTTCATGGAAATTAACAAAATCTTTTAAAAAGTAAATATTTTCTCTCTCTTTTTTTTTCCCCTAAGTGGGTCCCACTGAGACATTGCCCTTTTGCGCTTTTCTGCTTTGGCCTTTTCTTTTTCTTTCTTACATCATCATCAGCCACTACAATTCTCCTGGTCTAACTTTTCACCGCGTTGCTGAGTCAGATGCCAGCTGGCACCAAATCTCCATTGCCCTTTTTCTTTTCTTTTTTAATAATATTTCTAACCTATTTTCATGGAAAATTAATATTATTTATTTATTACGATGGAAAAAAGAGTGCATTGTTTTAAAAAATAATTCATTCTTTATGAATCAAGGTGCCTAATTCACTTTATGTATATCCATAAATTTTATCTTTAAAAGGGTGTTTATTTAAAATATTCATATTATTTAATTAATATGATAATTAAGTTGCATAGATATTATAATCATACAATTTGGGGGCCAATATGAAATTATCATACTGGAGACAACTTGCATTAATTTAGTATTTCTAAAGATTTAAAAAAGGACATGACACCTAATAATTTTAAATTGAAAAAATAAAAAAATAATAAAAAGAAACACTGACATATGGTGAAATTAAGGAGTTCTAACAGTGACTCTTATTATTGCAGCTTTTTTCATTATAACTTTACTTTTTTTTTTAATTAACAAGAAGTCAAGATGATTTATTGATTTTAACCTTTTAAAAAAAAAAAACTCTCTTGTGTAGACTTAATTCATCTAAATTTTTAGAAATTAAACTAAAATTTTTACTTCAAAGAAAAAATTACAAAAAGTATTTAAAATAAAAATAAAAATAAAAAGACATTGTACCAAAAAAAAAAAAGAAAAGAAAAAGACAAAAAGACTCTGATCCTTCACGTTCTTTATACTTTATCATCTGGGACTTTTTTCTGGGATACTTTTAGAGAGGGTTTTATGGGTTTTTAGTGAGGAGAAGAGGGAAGGAGAGGAGAAGAGGGTTGCTTTTCTTTATAAAGTTTTGAAAAGGGCCTCTTTTTCCTCTGTATTTCTCTTTCTTTTCCATCTTTTTGGCGTTCTTTTCGCTATTTGTATGGGTGTTGCTGTGTTTTTTCAGACTTTGCAGCTGTTATTTTGATCCTAAAATGAATGGTTCAGATATGTCTCAGTCTAAGGATTCAGCTATCAAGCTCTTCGGCCGGGAGATTCCGGTTCCTGATATCCAGATTCCGGCTAAACCACCATCCAAGGTACATATGACCACCATGTTTTCGCTTTTCAGTATGCAGTTATTTCTGGGTTATTGGAACATAGAAAAGTTTCAGTCTTTGTATCTGTTTATTAGCTGATTCTTGATTATTAATCTTGAAATTTCTGGGTTTTTGTTTTTTCTTATTAGCTTTGTGTTTTTTTCTTTAATATATTTTCCGGCAAGACAATGAAACATGTCCCTGTTCGAGTTTAACTGAATCTTGAAACTAATATTTATATATGTAATGGGATCATTTGTTGTGTGTTTATTGTTGTTCCCTAAAACTAACCTGAAAACGTGAAAAATCTTTGGCTCTGAGCTTTATGTTTAAAATAAGGGATATTGATTTTTTAACCCAAAAAAGGGGGAAAAAATATTTGATTAGTTTATTTTCCGGTCTTTGTTGTGAATTTCCAATTTCCATTAAGCAAAAGGTGAAATTGCTACATTCTGAAAACCTCTTTATTTTCTTTTTCTGTTTTTGGAAGAAAAGGCAGTGCAAATATGGGTATGCGGTTGCTTTTTCTGTTTTTCTAATCTACTTTCCATTTAGAATTGTGATAGAAATCATCCATATATGCATGGTTGATATTTCCATTGGCATTTATTTAGAATTTTATTGAAGACAATCAAATGCATATTTGTAGTCAGACTAAGCCTTGAAATTCTTCTAGTGACAAAAATTAAATCAGTCGTTTTCTGTTTGGTCATAACATATTTGTTGTTTGGCAGTTTTGTTTCTCAGAAGTCATAATATCAAGATTTAAAAAATGGAGTCTGAAAATTTTAATTTTATTTTCAGAACAGCTGCAGTGAAATTACAAAAGGAGAAACTCAGAGTCTTGGTGAAGACAATTCAGGACAGCCGGATAAATCTGCAGCTAAAGCACAAGGAACAGAAGAAAATCAAACCCTGATTCAAGTGAATGAAGCGCAAACAAATTCCAAGCCCAGGGAATACCATGTAGAGACTAACAGCAGAGACCAGGAGAGAGTTTTCAAGAAGCCCGATAAGATAGTACCATGTCCAAGATGTAACAGTTTAGACACGAAATTCTGTTACTTTAACAATTATAATGTAAACCAACCAAGGCATTTCTGCAAAAATTGTCAGAGATATTGGACGGCTGGTGGAACTATGAGAAATGTCCCTATTGGTGCTGGGCGGCGGAAGAATAAGCATTTAGCTTTGCAGTACCGTCAGATATTAGTATCATCTGATGGGGTGCCTATGACCAGAATGGAAAACTCAGACTCGGAGAATCACCAACTTATAACATCTGTTGAATCTGCAACCAATTTGGGGCCATCAGCACCAGCAAATGGGATGGTTCTAAAATTTGGTCCCGAAGCACCACTTTGTGAATCTATGGACACAGTGCTTAATCTTGGAGACCAAAAGAGATATGCTGAGATAAGTTCAGTCAATCCTCGAGATAACATAGAGGAGCCTACAACATGTGGATCCTCCATGACTGCAGCTTGTTGTCGGGAAAGTGAATTATCTGAAACTGTCAGACAAAAGGAGCTGGTTGGTTCACAAGGATCTTATGATGAGGTCACGGTTCCACATCCTCCACATTGTTTCCCTTTTCCCCCATGGCTTTTCCCCTGGAACCTGGGTTGGAGTAACACAAATTCTACAGCGGCTGCGCAGCACCCTGCTGGGCTGCCTTGCATTCCAAATGGCAATAATTCAAGTCAAGTTCAATGGTGCCCTACATCAATATTAGCTGTTCCAGGTTTTTGTCCTCCAAGCATTCCTTTGCAGCTTGTACCAGCTTCATATTTGAGTTGCATGCCTGTGTGGACTGCTGGAACCGGAAATATCCCAGTGAATGGATCAAACAGTTGCCATTCCCCATCATCCTCTACTGGCACCAGTGGCTGCTCCAGAAATGGCTCACCAAGCCTAGGCAAGCATTCTAGAGATTTAAATCTCATGGATGAAGAGCAAGCAGAGAACTGTATTTTGGTTCCAAAAACACTGAGAATTGATGACCCGAATGAAGTTTCAAAGAGTGCTTTACGGGCCTCAGTAGGCCTTAAGCCCGAACAGAAGATTCCTGTATTGAAAGGTGCAGTCTCCAGAACTTTTGAAACCAAAGCAGAAGGAAAGGACCATGTGTCCGAGGTAAATCCTATACTGGAAGCAAATCCGGCTGCCCTTTCTCGCTCGTCTACATTTCAGGAGAGCAGCTAAAGGGCCACCGCTCAGATTCTATGCAATTTTCTGCAGTGCTTGTTGCGAGATGAGACTTGTCTTCTGTAAAGACAATATGGCATCAGCTCTCTTTGATAAATTTGACATTTATAAAGAATTTCTGATTCATTGAAATCTGAAGAAGCAATTTAGTTGTTGAGAAATCAAAAGTCAGCATGATAATCAACAGTATTATCAGCACATCTCTTCAGAAGAGTTGAGATAGTAAATATCTGAGGATTTTTAGTGAGTGTTTTTATGGTCTGCTTGCAGCCTCTTGTTTGTAGGATCTGGTTCATACGCATGCATCTCTTCTGCTTTACAATGGCAGAAAAATAAGAGGAAGTTTATGTATAATTTAAAAATCCACTCTCAGTTACAAGGCTAACCCATGTTTTGCAGAATTCTGAATTTCTTATACTCAAGTGCGATACTTTAATCATAAATATTTTGGAATAGTTTCCCCAGAAGTTCATGTCTGCCATATTTTTTTCTTGATTTCTTTGAAGGAAGCATTTTAAGTGAATACTAGTGGTAATGGATTGCAGACATTTGTGCTTAAACTTGGCATTTTTGCTCCTTCAGTTGAGACTTGAGATAATGTTACATTATCTTGTCAAACATGCTGTGTCATTGGATTTTTAATCAAATCAAACGTCAGGCATAATATTTTTTTTATGGAAAAATTAATAGGGATGATATATTGGTAAAAAAATATTTTTTCTTTTGTTCAGGAGAGTATTAATTTAGTCAATCAAACTTGTAAGAGTATTAATATAATATATTAAAACTTCAAGAGGTAAATAGTATAATTTTCAAAAATATTATATATTATATCATATTATAAATGGTATTTTTCAAACTTTAGGATTGTATTATATCAAATTATAGATAATAAATATTTTTTTTTTCGGAGGCATAAAAGTTGAGGTCTATGTAAGAATTAGAAAATCTCATTAGGAAATCTTCAACTCAAAACGTGTCAAATGAAAACTTTTCCTTTTCTCAAAAAGATATTTTTAGATAGATTATGTTTACTATATCATTTATAAACTAATCTATCATTAAATGACATAAATGTATATTATATTTACTTTAACTAATGAGAATAAAACAATTAAATATATGTTAATAAGTGATTGAATTAATTTATAGAAGACAGGGTAGACATAATCTATATAAGAATTTCTCAAAAATCTAACTTTAATTCTCTCAGTCTCTTTTTTCCTTTATGGGAAAATTTTAAAAAAGAGTGTTGTTTCCAATTTTTACAACTTTATGTACGTGATATTTTTTTTATACAAAATGGATACTGAAGTTTGCGTCATTTACAACTTTAAGTATATACCCTTAACGACATTAAAAAATTTTGGAGAAAGTTCAAAAAATAGGCCTATAATTTCTGAATTTTGTAATTTTAAATATGTGGTATTTTTTTTGTGCAAAATGGGTACTGTGGTTTATACTATTAGTAATTTTAAATATATGCCTCTAATGCTCAAAAGGATAAGAAGAAGAAGAGAAAAACTTTTAAAGTGACTTTGGATGATTCTAGTGATTCAAGTGATGAAAAATCAGACGATAAAGTTGCCAATTTCATATTTTTAAATTGAGAATGGATGAAATTAATAGCAATCATTTTATCAATAATTTCCTTCCACTTGTTGAATCTAGAAATGAAATTATTGAGACTGCTGACTTCTTTTTCTAATAATGCATTTTTTCAACAAGTTTGGTATGATAATTTAAAATTTTATTCTTAGTAGAATTATATTCATCTAAAGATTTAGTTAACTTTTCATTACAAGTTTTTGATTTCTCAAAATTCTCATTTTGGAGTTTTAACTACTTTTTTAAGTGAACTAATTTTAAAATAATATTTTTTACACGTATGCATAAGTTTTTCAATAACATGTATCATGTTATCACTTATTCTTCATCACTTGAGTCATTAGAGTCATCCCAAGTTGCTTTGAATGTTTTACTCTTCTCATTCTTATACTTTTGAGTGTTAGAGAAATATATTTAAAATTGTTAATGATATAAATCACAATACTTATTTTGCACAAAAAGATACCACATACTTAAAGTTGTAAAATTTAAAAACCACATGCCTGTTTTTTTGAATTTTTTCCTAAATTTTTTAACGCCGTTAAAAATATATATTTAAAATTACTAATGACGCAAATCACAATGTCTTTTTTTTTTAAAAAAATTACTGCATACTTTAAGTTGCAAAAATTAGAAATCATATCCTTGTTTTTTTGAACTTTTCACTTTTCTTTATTTTCTATCAGAAAAAGGCCAATCCAAGTGCAAAGTGCATTTTAATTCTAACCAGATGAAGCCTATCTTTAAGCCTTGCTTATGCCCCTCTTCTTTTATCTGGAAAAAGAGTTATTTTCTCCTAAGCCATGAATGCTTCATCACTCCTAAGGAATATATCTTGTACGGGTTTATATGCTTTGAAAGAAAAGGCTTCAGGATTGGATTTCCAAGATACAAAGCAGTATAAAGGTTTTTTTTACTATCATTAAAGAGATTAAAAAAATGAAATGATTTCAATTCAGATGAGATGGCCGGATAACTATTAATGCTGTTTTATGGGTCCTCTTTCAAGGTTTTTCTATAAATACATATTCTTTCAAGAAACCGGGCAGATTGCAGAAGTTTTTTTTTTTTTCCCTAGTCAAACAATTCTTCTACTTATTAACAAATATATAAAGGCCAAGGGTCCTTAATTATCTTTTTGTTTTTACACAGCAGTTGCTGGTTTTCCCAAAAATAGCATAAAATGTTCTAACGAGTTTTATGTAGAGTTTTCCCAGTAATTATTAGTACAAGAGATAACTAAATACTGTTTTGTTCGACAAAAACAAGTGAAGGAGCTGCGTTCTGTTGATTAATTGAAAATCTAACTCAAACTGAATGTTGATCTTTTGCCACTGTTTTAATTCTGCTTCAATGATTGAAAACAGGTCAAATTCTTACACTTTAACAGCATATTGCCTTTTTTTGAGATGGTGGTGGATCCATATCAGCTGCTCAATGAAATTACAAAAACTCCTTCGCAAGGGAGGAACTTAGAATCAAAAAGAAAAACAGGAAAGGCAAGAAACAACAATGGAAGCTGGTGATCCACAGAACAAGACTCTGAATGCAATAGTTATTGCATCTTCTTTCCTCGTAATTTTTGGTTTGGTTGTAGGATTTGCATCTTCTACTCTTAAACCTGTTCCTGGTCATCTTCCAGGTCCTGAACCAACTCTAAATGCATCGAAATCAAAGCAAAAATCGCCTGTTTACAGCTCGACAGACTTGGATTCTGTTTGTATGCAAACAGATTATTTATCTACTTGCAGGAATTCACTAGCTTCTGTTCCTAATAATGAAACCTTGCAGGAATATATCAAAGCTACCATAAATATCACAATTCAACAAATGAAAGAAGCTAAACGACTATCAAAGCTTCTTGCTAACGATTCTACGAGTGGGAATGATTATCAGGCTATCAATGACTGCATCGAATTGATATCAATTGGAGATTATGACCTAGAGGCTGCACTTTCAGTAGCTTCAGATAAATCATTGCTGCAAAATCAATCTGCCGATGTCAAGAACTGGCTGAGCGCTCTTGTTGCTTACCAAGAAGCCTGTCTTGAAGGACTTAAAGACAGCAGAATCAAATTGACTATGGAAAATGCCTTTAAGAATCCTAAGCAAACAGCCACCAATACCTTGGCTATTATTGAATCAAATTTCATGACTAATCAGAAACTAGTCGACTCTAAATCTCGGAGATTGGAGGATGACTATCCGTCCTGGTTTTCACCCAGGAACCGCAAGCTACTCAAGGCTTACGAAGATTCTGAACTGCAGCCTGATGCAATAGTGGCTGCTGATGAATCAGGGCAATTCAGAACCATTGGAGAAGCTCTTAACGCATATAAATTAAATAAAAATGGATGGTATGTCATCCATGTGAAGGCTGGTGTCTATAATGAACATGTGCTCATCTCCAAGAATCAGACCAATGTGTATATGTATGGTGATGGATTTGATAAAACTGTTGTTTATGGATCTGAACATAGCAAGAATGGATTCCCACCCTATCGGACTGCTACTGTTGGTAGGCCCATCACCAGATCTTGTGACTAATAAATGTAGTAGAAGTTTGCTTTTAGGATTTAAATTTAGGACTGTTGCTAATAAAATTTGTGTGGAATTGCAGCTGTGCTAGGAGATGGATTTGTATGCAAATCAATGGCAATACAAAACAGGGCAAAATCCAGGAATGAAACTGTAGCACTGAGAGTTCAAGCTGATAAATCAGCAATCTTCAAATGCAAGATAGAGGGATCAGTTCGCACGCTATACGCATTAGCCAACCGCCAATTCTATCGCCTGTGTGTCATTACAGGCTCACGGGATTTCATCTATGGAGATTCATCAACAGTAATCCAACAATCTCTGATTCTTGTCAGAAAGCCAGACACACCCATTACAGAAGTTACCTCTGTAGTTGTCCAGGGCAGGTCAGAGAAAAGACAAACCACAGGATTTGTGTTGCACAAGTGCAGCATAGATCAGGAAAAAGAATGTTCTTCCATGTCCTCGTACTTAGGAAGGCCTGGAGGAGAACATTCTAGAATAATAGTGATGCAATCTGAGTTAGGAAGTGGGATCAATCCCCAAGGGTGGAGCATGGGATCAAGCAGGAGCAATGGAATGAAAATTCGGTTTGCTGAATATGAAAATACAGGGCCTGGAGCTGATACAAGTAAAAGGGTAAAATGGGAAGGTTTTAAAGTTATTACTAATAAAGCTGAGACAGCTAAATTTACCACGGCTAATTTTATTCAAGGGAATTTATGGTTAGGTCGTACAAGAGTGCCTTCTTGAAGTAGTTTTGTCATAATACCATTCTGCCAATTCTTGCTAATTATTTTACATTTCTTATTGAAATAATGGAAAATATCTCTTACATATATATATATAAAAGAAAATATCAACTAGTATACCTATAAAAAAATACAGATGAAAATTATGAATTCAGTACTCGCATTTTCATATCTATTGTTAAAAAAAATAAAAAAATATTAAAGTAGTTTACAGAAATCAATATTTTTATTGAAACAAATTAATCATTTTATTTTATATAAACTACAAATATATTATTATGCCGGCTATTCTCCTTTTATGAACAATTTTGCACATCTATGTATATGCATATACACCTTCAATTAATTTTTGTATATCATAATATATATAAAAGTAAAAAAAAAGAAACATATAAAATAACCGTAAAATACTTATTACATCTATTTTATATATAATTTTTAATAATGTACAAGTAGCAATTTGATAAAATTTAAAATAAACATGCACTACTATAATAAGATGAAATAAATTAAAAAAAATATTAGTACATAAAAATCAAATGATAATTAATAACGAATTTAATATAACAAGTATATTTCAAATCTAAAACTCAAAATTCAAAATTCCTGTGGGGAAATTGCAAATGAAAATTTCGTTTCTATTCTTTCTCTATATATGTTTTTCCCTTTATGTTGGCTGATTTGAGGGTTAATTTTTACCAATCAACCTGTCCTCAAGCGGAATCAATTGTTCTTCAAGTCGTGCAAAATCGATTCAATACTGATCGATCCATAACTGCATACATTTTCATGATTGCTTTGTCAGGGAAAGATCTTTCAAATCCAACCATTAGAAAATAAATCTTTTTTCCATACATAATAAATAAATGATTAATATAATCTATGAAATCATTTAACTTACTGATACTTTATAATTTTACATATTAAAAAAAAAAAGAAATTGTACTTATTTTCATTTTGAAAAACCAATCAAACATTCAAGAAGATGAATATATTAACTTGAAAACAAAACATGCCAAAACCTGTGAAGAGAAAAGTGAAAAAGAAAGAGAAAAAGAGAGGAGCTCTGATCGATTTGCATGTTAAATTAACAGAAAAAAAATTGCCACTTGAAGACTAACGCCTCAAATTCGTTGTCCTTATTTATTCCCTACAGAAAAGATGATGAAAGACGAAATATATATAAACAAAGAGAGTGCTTAAAGTTCCAAGACTAAAAAGAAAAAAAAAAGAAAAGGAAAACTGGGTATATCAGAGAGGTGGACTTTGGACCAAACTAACCCTTGAAAATTTTGGATCCAATGTATTATACAAGTAAAATATGTTTCTCTAATTAGGAACCAATATTGTATAAACCTGGATCAATTGATCAGCATGAGTCAGTAAGGATGAGAGCAGCATGAAGAGCATCCAATTAAGACCACAGATCTTATTCAACCTTTGTCAGCAGTGTGATATTGAGACTATACATCTATCTATACAGCAAGGTCTCCGGTATTATAAATAATACCATCCAAGGCTTATCTTGTCAATTGTTTCAGTATTGATAAAACTTGATCTTCTCGTCTTTCACATAATTATCTCCCCATGTATTATAAATAACCTTGTACTTCAGTCATATATATATATATATATACAAAACTTTAATCCTCATGTTTTTACATGGTATTTCAAATTTTTAGATATCGCCAGTAAATAAACTTTACCAAGTGGCAGAATAAACTTAACTTTTTAAAATGTATATAAATTTATATCATTTTTTAGATTAGTCCTTCTATAAAAAATATTCAAAGTCTATTTTTATACTTCAGTTTTTAATTTCTAGCATTTATCTACATTTACTTATGCTTCTGCCTATTTGTCCATCTAATTTAGGAGTTTGGCTCCGTGTGGATTTGTCCAACCCATCCACCACCAACCTATGCCAAATACCCATCACAAAAATTTTATTTTTCATAATTTTTTTAGTGGATTCGACAAACCCATTGCCTTTAATCTTGTCATTAATTGATTCATCATAATAATCTTCTTCTTCGTTTTTCCTTCTTCGTTTGTAGTTTTTTCTATTTATTTGTTCAATTATTTAATTATTTATTTTTTGGGCAGAGGGGTGGGCGGTTATCTTACTAGTTTCTACCCGTAATTGAAGTTCCAAATAAAGCTGCTAGAATTTCATAAAATTGAGATGGTTATATTGATGAAAGCAGAACATATATTTGGATTGAGTGGAGTTTTAGGTTTCGGTCAAAATTATAGATTTTAAAAATTTTTATTTTTATGGAAACATGCAATCAAATATTGCATGATATGAAAATACATTTTTCATGTTAACTTTGAGCATTTCTCTATAACTTTTAGCAAAACATATTTTGTAATATTTATGGATAATATTCATTTTGTCAAGATTATTCTATGATTTTTAAGAAAAAAATGGAAAATAAAAAGATTAAGACAAATCTTTTATTACTGAATTCACCAAAATGCAAACCAAGCAAAAAGATCAAAAGTTTTAATTGCGTTGATGAAATTCTTTTTGCTAGTTCAAGATATATAATCATAAATATTTTCTTCTTACAAATTTATAAGTTACTAATATTTTAGGAAATTTTTTTAATATTTTCTTTTAATGCTCATACCAGATAAGAGAAAAAAAATTTTGAAAAAAAAAATTTTTACTCAGAAGGAAAACAAAGAAGCAGAAGCCAAAAATTAAGAAGAAGAGAAGATGATGATTAAAAAAAAATCAACCTTACAATTAAGGTTGGCAGACGAGTGGTTGTGAAATTTTTTTTTTTTTCACTTTTTTTTAATTTAATTTATGATATAATGATATTAAAACAATTGTATAGCTTAATTTCTAAGTACCACCATTAATTATATAATCAATTTTTTCTTCTATTATATGTGGTACCACTATAGTTAATTTAATTACAACTTAATTAAATTATTATAATTTTAATTAATTTTTTAATTAAAATTATAAATAAGAGAAATAGTTAAAATTAATCAATATTAATTTTAACTCAAAAAATTTAAGTGATTATTTTTAATTTAATTTTCAATTAAATTACTTCTCACATTTAAATATGAACTAGAAAAATAATTTAATTTGTGTGTGAGTTATAATGTCAATAATTTCATCGGAATGAAAATATAATATTAACTTTTTAATATTATATCGAACATTATTTCTGAATTCTTCGTATACCTAGATATATTAAGTATCATTTCATAATTCTTTTTAATTACTGATAAAATCTCATATATTAATTTGACCTCTAAATTATAATATTAAGTCGTCTCGTTATAATCCCAATATTGATTAGGGTCACAATATGTCAAATCCTATTGGTCAATATTCTAATGAGTGATAATTTGTGTTCTGATTAAAATAAGACTTATCATTATTAATCTAATTAATAATTCAATTTTACATTGAACAAGTCATATTTCTCATGGCCAGAAATTTATTTTATTAAAACCAAAATATCATCTCCATTAGGATCTTGCATTGATGCTATAGGATAACGAGTCCTACTATTGGTAATCTCATGTTTCACTACATAACTAACTGTGGTGACTACGAGCCGAATTACTAAGCGCGGATAGTTCAGTACAAGGCAAGAGCGCCTTCACAGCTACCCATGAAAGAACAGTCTTGACAACTCAAGTCAAAAGACTTTAAGTCATATAAGACTCGTATATTATAATCAAGATAATAATTGTTGACATCTAATACTATCTGTGCAGTTATTATCAAGCGTCACTGTTCGGTATCCTTAACTCTTTAAGAACTCACTTATTTATTTAGATATCATTATATCATGGAGAAAAAGATTTTTCCTCAAAATAAACCATGTGATAACCAATGAATGTTCAATTCATTGTCCCATATTAGTTATGAACATTTTTAAGATTATCTTTTACCAAAAATATTTATCTCATTATTATCAACAATTTGATAATAAATTTCCTGTAGATAATAAAAGGGTCGTATATGTCATAGTATATTTCACTATTGCATTCATAATTTAATCAATAATTTGAATATTTATTTATTATGAATGTGAAATATATATGTATCAATTATGGTATATTATTTAATATATAAAAAACAGTAAATGCATTAGAGTATACACATTACTGATAACATATATCATATGCATGAACATAATTATGATATGGTCAGTTTAAAAAATCCCTCTCCATTCAATTTTTATATTTTGAAGCGAAAAACAATCATTCATCTCAATAATTTCCAAGAATAATAATAATACTACTAATATTAAGTGATGTTATAATTTCTTCTTCTTCTGAAAAAAAAAAAAGCTATAATTTAATCCTGATCAGTGAGTGGAATTACAAATATTATTAAAATTGTAAGTAGAGAATAATTGTAAAAAGAAATGCTTTATGAAATTTCTGGTGCTCGGTCAAAAGTTTAACAAATAATTTATGACCATGCATGCACTGGAAATTAAGTCTGGAAAAGAGTATTTTACAAACGAACCTTTGCTTTTAATTTCTTTTTTCTCGCCTGATCGAAGAAAGAAGCAAAAAACCAAGATATAGAAAAAGTATTAGGTTCTTTACCAAATATTTCTAGTGATCTAACCAGTAGACAGATTGTCTCTCTGACATATCTTTTCTGTAATTATAACTGAGCTTGGGAAGCTTCCTATGAAACAAAGAGGAGGAGAAAATTTAAAAACAGAAAAGGCAATTCACTTTTTCCCCCCTTTTTCTGTTGGCTAGGGGGATTATCATTATATTAATTTCGAAGTAAAAACTAATTAATTGCCCTATAATTAACATATTTATATATATGCTGAGGAAGCTCCCATTTCTTGATGCAGCTTTAATACCAATTTATATTGGTCTTGAAACCCGTAAAAAATATAAAATTAAAAATTCCAGTTTTTTATGATTTCTTTTGAGGTATGTTTCATGAACTAATTAGCAACTAAAAAATAATCATAATAGTATATATCAGAAATCAAGAGTCGAGAGAGTTGGAAACTGTCATTAGTCTATTGTAGTTTTTTTTTTATTGGCAAAGACTGCTTAGAAACCCTAATAACAGCCTTTAATTTTATTCATTTATCTTAATTAGTGGATATTCCTAACTGTATACAGCAGTTTATGTCTTAATTGCCCTTTTGAATCTGGAACCGAATAATTTACAATAAAAAAGATCCCACCTTTGAATTCTTTGATTTACGTGAAAACTGAAGTGTGAAATGCTGAGTTTAGAGGGAAGAGACAGTTTTCATGGAATTCAAAAAATTCCCTCTTATCCATATTAAGCAAGAAAGTTTTTAACCAAATTCGAACATTACTTCTTCCAATTAATTAAGCTTCCACCAAAATTAACAGAAAATTAATAATAATTTCAACTTGGACAGAACAGAAGAACGAGATTTTAGGCCAGCAGCTTCACAGTGTCGAAGAAGAGATCTTTTGATGAGGGTTTTCTTAAATTAAAGTTGGATACAAAGAGAAGAAAAACAGCAATTAATAATGATATAGTATGTAGTGGAATTAATTTAGCTTCCGGAGATGTTTACCAGGAAATAGCTTTCACCAGGCTGCAAACTCTGCATTAGAAACCCATATTCATTAATAGGAAGTGGGACACCAGAGGAGTGAACCAATATTACATCTTGACCAAACACTGCCTTCATATCCAATAGCCCCCTTGGAACTTCTGTTGGCACCCCATTGATAAAAATTGTGATGAACCCTACACCAAATTCCAACATTTTAATTAAGTGTTACAGCCAATTTCAACAAATTAAATATTTCAATTATATATATACTCTAAATATTGCCCTGATTCTCTTGGGTTTTTTTGCTTTGTTTTTAAGAAAAGGCCAGAGATTCCTAGCATGCAGCTGGGGAATTTTTTCACTTGAAATCTGGTTTTCCTAATAAAAAAATAAATATTCGAGGAAATTAAAACAACAAACAGAATAGTTTTTTAAGGGAGTAATTAATTAAGATTTGATATGGAATTTTTCTAGGAGAGGAGGGGGGGACCATTGTTTTTAATGGAAAAGTACAAATCCTGTTTTATGCATCATTAATTAAACAGTTGCTACCTACTTCTAACTCTCATGAAACCTGCACTGAAACAAGTGTGTATATATGTACATCAAAATTAGTAAGAGATGGACTAAAGCTATTAATGATACTATATATAGTTCAGTGGAAAGAAAAATTGGAATGAAGAATTAAAGAAATCAAGGGTAGCACAGCTTTTAATTAGCTAGTCATGCGTTTGATCAATTACCAGTCTGGTAGTGCAAATTTGAAGTATCTGATGAGCACATAATGGAAGATATAGCTGAAGCTGGTTCAATTTCTTGAAAACCCATTTGATTTGGGATCGGAAACAGATTGTCTACGCCATCTTCATGACCAAAAACTCCACAAGAAGAGGTAGAGGAAGAGCCAATGAGGTAATAAGAAGGAGATACAGATATCAAAGATGGGGAATTTTCAAATCCAATGGAAGAAGAAGATACGGTGCTGCTACCGCCGCCGCCGCCTTCGTATTGAATTGCACCACCGCTAGCTTGTGCTTGTTTATCTCTTTGTTCTTCAGCGAGGGTGGCCTGCATCTGGCGTTGCCGGCGGCGGGATCTTGAGCGTCTGTTCTGGAACCAGTAGAAAACATTTGCATCCCCAACAGAACCAAATTTCTCAAGAAGTTTTCTAATCCTCACAGTTTCCTCCTTGGGAGGATTTACCATTCCACTATTGAAGATGGACTCAAGAATCAAGATTTGCTCTGGCTTTGGTGTCCATCTTGATCTTACTGGTTCACATCTTCTTTCAGTGCTATGGCTTCTTGGACTATTAGCATCTTGACCTTGATTTTCTTCCATTACTGTAAAAAAAAAAAGAAAAAAAAATCGTTTGATCTTAACGCCAAAAACTATGGTTTAAAATAATAATAATAATCAAGAGAAACAAAAAAGGGCATATGAACACATAAGAAAGGATGCATCGAAGGGCTGAACAAGCTATATAAAGGGGTGGAAAGAATGTCTCTTTGTATGAGATTACAAAATCAGCCTTAGAGGATTTTTTTTAATTTATTAATTAAAAATTTTAATTACTTAGATTTGAAAAAGAAATATGATATTATCTTGATCATATAAGTCAACTGAACGTCTTACATTTGTCTTTGCTTAATTTATATGTATGTTTCCAACATAATTAGTCAAATAGGTGTTTGGTTCTTAAAAAAAAAAAAAAAAAAAAAGAATGGAAATAAAAATAAGTGATTCTCATTATTAATGTTTGGCTAGAAAAAAAATTAATGGGAATAAGAATGTGATTCCTCTATCAATGAGAATCACTCATTTCCCTCTCTCCATAGGAATGAAAATTTCATTCCCATGAAAATTAAATCTAAATAACTAAGTATAAATTATAATCATTTTGTTTTAATTTTTCAATATACTCTTAATTAATACTAGAAGACATTATAATATATATTTTTAATAATATTATTTTTTAATAATGATAAAATTAAAAGTATAGTTATTTTAAATAAATAGAATTTATATATAATTTAAATTCAAATAATTCGATTAGATTTCAAAATAAATGTATTTATATAATAAATATGATAATTTAACCAAACATATACAAATTGAATTTCATTCTCATTCTCTTTCCTTAATAAAAATGAACAAAACAACATACTAAAATCAATTATTTCTATTATAATTCTCCTTCATTCCAATTTTCATTCATATTTCCATTTCCACCATTGAACCAAACAGTTCCTTAATTAATTAATAAAAAAAAAAACTATCATTTTTAATATCATAATCTAATTGGGTCTGTGCAAACCAAAATTAATTGTCGTCTACAATTCCACATCTAAATTATAATCTTGTACTTCGTTTGCTGAATCTTTGTTATATGATTTGAAAATGTGATCAAAATTCATATTTATATATTTTATCATCTAGATGAAAAATCAAGTTGGTCTTAAGTACTATTTAAAATTATAACACCTCTTGTACTAATGTGCGTCATAATATTAATTTATAAATTCAGATATTAAAGTGTGAGTTAATTAATTATAATTTAATATGTACTTGAGGAACTATATAAAGTTAAGTAATTAATTATAATGTAAGACAATAATAATAAAGGTAGCAAAAATTTGATATTTTTATAAGTAAAGAAAATAGTTAGCTAACAAATTTTTAATTGGAGAAATAAATTTGAAGAAAAAATTGAATTATATATAGGGCAAATTAAACTTTCACTTTTCTCTCAAAAATAATCCTATTCTTTATTTTTTTAACTTTTAAGTATACATACTATCAATTTTATATTAAATGTAATCCTGTGAGGAATTTAATTTAGTTTGATAATAACGTGACACTCGGAGTCTAATTTTTTTAATTTGACACTGTTGACATGTATTAATTTATGTATATGTACTATTTATTTTTTAAAATTAATATGACAATTTTTTTTAAAATATTGTGACAGTAACTAAAAAATTACATAAATTTGTGCAGAATTATATATCAAAGGGTTATAGGTTACGTGGATATAAATATATCTACTTAAAACTAGTCATATATAGATTAGATCCATACAGACATAACCAGTTCAATGCATGATATATTTTCAATATGAAAGATGTCTATATAACTGGATAAATAATAGGTTTGGAGTATCATGTTACAGTTAAACCAAACTAAATTTTTTTTGAAATTAAATTTGATATGAAATTGAACGTATGTGTATTTAATAGTTAAAAAATAAATAATAAAATTATTTTAACATTTAGGATTTTTTATGCAAATGAAAGAAAAATTGTTAAAGAAAGGAAGGTTGCATGGGAAAAAAAGAAAAAGGGGTGGGTCAAAAAAGGGCAGTAAAACGAAGGAGGAAAAAAAAAAGTTAGGGTTTTGGGGTGGGGGAAGTGCATGTGAAGGAATGCATGGAAAGTGGAGTCAAGAAAATTGTTTTCTTTTAAAGAATCCAAGTAGACGGTCAAGAACCTGCAATTATTTATTAACAATGACGTAAAAGCAAACATGGCTTTGAGGGTATACTCTGCCGATCCCCCTTTTTCTAATTGCGAAATTCCCCCTTTTTATATTCACAAGAAGGTGGCTTACACTTCGAACACTTCTTTTTTCTTTAATTTTACCTCATTATTCTTATTATTTTTATTTATTTATTAGCATTTCTTGTATTTATTTTTTCTTTATTTTTAAAAAAGAAAAATGTATATTATTATTCCATGAGTACAAACTGAAACCGACCCATTGCAGTTTCAGATACTGTTTCCGCCTCTGTTTTTCGCCTTTGCTATCGTTTTTAGGATTCCCAGTTTGTAGTTATGCAATTAGCGGTTAATATTCCGACCGTCAAATATATATATATATATAAAAGTGCTACCGATAATTCTTTATATACTTTTAATCCAAAAAAATGTGTCGTCGCTTTTTTTTTATTTTATAAAACATCTATTTTTGTTTTAAAATTAATAAAATTTTATAAATAAAAAAATATAATTTTTTTTATTGGAAATATACACTAAAAATGTATAAAATATTGATATATATATATATATATAATTTATTTTGTTGATTCAACTAGGACATGAAAGTGAGTGAATATATGAACATGTTTCTTTTGCAAACGTTGCAGACGTTACACAGGTAACTAACATAAAAATGTTACATCTTATAGAAAGTAGAAAAAAAAA
>CATIWF010206877.1:0-32056 GCA_949630135.1 Balakata baccata
TAAAAAATTATGAAAATTGGCTTAAAGTAAGTGGGGTCAATAATGCAAATAACTTTTGCAAGTGAAGACACACATAACAACTATGCGCATATCTCTCTTTCTACTTTTAGGCTCTTTTTGATAAAATGGGAAAAACAAAAATTGCCTCTAAAACACAGCATGCAAAAAGCAAAAACACACACAAAAGAGAGAAAGGTAAAAGGAAAAATCCATGAAAGTGTAAGTGTCCAGTTAGTCTCTTATAAGCATACCGGTGACAATTGATTGAGAAATCCATGTTAGTACCAATTAGGTTTGAAATATGGTTCAATGATACCGAGTTGGATTTATTACGATAATGGAATATAATTTAATGTAAATTTTTGAAAAATTAGACATAACTATAAAAAAAAGTACAAAGTTTGTGATTTTTTATGATATTAACCCTAAAAATTTCTATTTTACTTATTAGAAAAAAAATCTTTATATGTTTTTCTTTTTTTTCATAAACCATATTTATTTTAGTAATTATTATATAGTAATTACTGAAACCATTCTAATGGAGCCTAAATGTGCATATGATAGGTAAAAATATTGTCACATGGGTTATGAGGAATTCAATGGTGCACTTAAAACTATTAGATTATAAACTTTTAATCTTATCTGTTGATAATAAATTATTGAGATTAAAAGTTGATGATCCAATAGTCATAAAGTATCTGGTGTAACTTATACCGGGTGCACCACAAAATTTCTCATTATATGTCAACTAAAGAAATTAGTGGAAAGCAGTGGCCGATTTCTAATTACAAATTTTAAGGGAATGAACTAAAAATATACAAACTACTACGCTAAAGACGAAAAAATAAAAAACCATATATAATTTATAAATTAACAAATAAAATTATCCAATTTAGGGTACTATTCTACGTTTTTTCAAAGTCTTAAAGTTATCAATAATAAAATCTGAATCAAAAGTTTCAATAATTTTTATTTTAATTTGAACCACTATGTTATTTGTAAGATATTGTTTAATGTTCTTCTATTAGAAATATAGTTGGTAAACTTAATTAGGATAATTTTCAAAGCTTAAAAGACCTAATTTATTAGAAACTTTAATCATACATGCTTATAACTTAATGTAAATGAAAGTCAAGCAAAAAATTCAATAAAAATTAGGTAACTACATGTTACTTTAATACTAGTACATATTTACTTTTAATGTATAATAGAAGGGTCAAATATTAAAGGAAAAATTAAAAAAAAACACCTTAACTTTCCCAACAATTGGAGAAATTCTTAGGTAGATTATGTATTTTGGAGAAATTATAGCAATGGTGCAAATATTCTTTAACTTGAGGTACTTAAAGTTATCTTGGATACTGATCTTGTGCTTTGACTCCATTTTTTATTGTTTCTAAAGAGGTCGCTCATAAGGTGATTGTGTATAGCTTAAGATATTCGAAGTTAGTTGAGTAACCAATAGAGAATTCATCACTCCTCTTAGAAAGAGAGTATATCCATGGCCTTTTGTAGAAATCATTACTTAGAAAACTTTGGCCAAAGTGGAAATGTCTTGAAGAAAGTATTTGAAAACATATCTTTAAGAGTAATGAGTTTCAATAACAAAAATTAACATCACTTGAACTAGATGTGATGTAGTCAGTCTAATGAGTGCTGACACTTAGACCACGTTCTAAATCGAGTGAGATATAGTGAGAATGAAATGACGAATTACACAAATAATTGTATATGGAAAGGTTTGTAGTTAGATCACTGATCTTACAGTTAATTGGGATCATGATGTCTTGCTAGACATCACTCATGACTTTCTCGAGAATAAGTGTTAATCCGACTGGCTAACAAAATCGGAAACCTAATGGGTCACATACATAGAAGGTGCACAGAGGAAGTAAAATGGGTATTTGGATTGAATCCAAAACCAAGAGAGAGAAACCAAATCCAAGCACTTTGCCTAGTAGGAATTGTGTCACATCGTGAATGATATTTTTACTAGTGTGTTTCTGTCATGAGCGGGAACGTCTGACTTGCAATTTGGAAAACACACTGAACTAGATTTGCACAAGGTCCCATTCAGGACATAGTATATCACGATTAGGAACTGCCCAATTTTAGGCATATCTTAAACGGGAAAGTTGTTTTCCGATTGGAAAAAACGTCAGTTATAGAAACCTAATTTGATTAGACTTTTTGAATATGAGTTTTGAACCCTAACTATTCAAGGACTATAAATAGTCTTTTTTTTTTTTTTTACTTTATTGAGTAGCTGCAACTCTAGAGAATAAGTGTTCATTCTCCTCTTTCAAAGATCATCTTCTCTTTAGGCCTTCGCATGGATTTCTATTAGAGGTAATCCAAGAGGAGATTATTATAGTTTGCGACAACCTACTATGAAGTTTTGAAGATTGGAAATATATGATACAAAGATAATCTTCTTCAAACCAATTATTTGAGTTAATTAATCATTGCTACATAGGGCTTTTCATTAGTTTTGGTTAACTTTTTAATTTCTGCTGTGCCTGATGTATGTGATATGTCTACTATGTAACCTAATAGTAGTATCAGAGCCACCCTATGTTTGTTATGCTTAATTTTAATTTGAAGAACAATGAGATTGCATGAAAAACAATAATTAGGGTTCTCAATTTCAATGAGATTAAAGTTGGCAATTTCTATTCATATTGTGTTTTATGTTCATATGATGAATTGTGTACAATGATGATTTAATGAATTAAAATGAATATTATTCAAATAATTCTATTTATGAGATTATGTTTTAATTGCTAAAATAAGTTTTAAATTGTTATATTTGGTTAATTATTTTAATTCCATGGTTTGCTTGATTTGGGTGATTATATGATTATTACCTATTATTGAAAATATGTTGAGAACACCATTTCAATTTTTTAAAAGCAGCCATTGAATCACAGAAGTAGTGAGTAGATAGTGTTTTTTGGTTGCAACACTGTCCAGTTCTAGTTTTAAATTTTGTTTTGTAATTTCTTTATTTCCAGCAACTTTAATTCATAGAATATGATTTTAAGAATTTATTTTGATGCTTTTAAACATATCAAAGTAATTTTAATTTAATGCTTTAAAATTCCTTTTTAATTCTAGAAGCTAAATGATTCGGTTTGAGTGTTTTGTAACTAGCTCGCTAAACCGAATTTTGATAATTTGGATTAACTTGAGTTAGTTTATAAATGCTTGAATAGATGATAGAAGTTTATGGAATTATTCAAAATTTTCGAATTTGATTTGAATTAATTTTGGATTGAATTAATTTTGTTATGGTGTGACTAGATTATGACATAAATATAATTAAATTGTTTAATTATTTTAGTGTCAAAATTTAAGGTGCTTTAATTTGGAATTAAATCTCTAGAATATTGGATTTTAATTAATAATGAGATTATGAAATTAAATCCATAATGATAATTATATTCAAATAAGAAATTAATTAACTAATCAAAGTAGGCAAATTAGGTAATGTTTGATATGATCAATTAATTGCCTCATTAATAAAATTTTCATATTAGAAAGTATTTCTAATAATTCATATAATTATTTAGTGAGATTAAAAATATGGCCAACTAAGAATCCAAAATTACTTATTTTCTAGATTACCCTCTTTTACATTAGAAAATGCATACAAATGGTGTATGATGTAGGGGTGTATAAAGATCCTCGATCTACCCAAATTGGACTAAAAAATAAATAAAAAAAATCATGAACTAAACTGTATTGTTAACTATTTGACTAGAATTAAACTGAATTGGATCGTTGACTTTTAGTGATATCTAAACTGAAAACTTTACTGAATTGTACTGAACTGCTATAAAGTCGAATTATATTGAAAGAATCAATATCTAAATATCTAAAATTTAGTATATATAATAAATATATTTTTAAATAAATTATATATAAAATTACTTGTAACTTTTACTGTTTTATTATACAAATATAATATAACTTAAATTTATAATTATATACAATTTAATTTAATAAAATTTTCAAAAATAATAAAATTTATTAGTTATTTAATAAGATTAATATGATATTTATAATAACAATGACTTTAAATAATTGAAAATTTTATATGTTAAAAATTCTATGATGGTAGTGTAAATACTTGAATCCATAATTTCTATAAGACTTTGAACTAAGTTTACTATCAAATTAACAAACTTTCTTTGCTATTAATATAGAAATATAAAAATATTTATAACATATTGCTAAATTTCAGTTTTTACAATAATTTTTATCACTAATTCTATTATATTAAATTTATATAATAATTTAAATTATATTAATGAATAAAATATATATTTAATGGATATACTTAATAAATTTATATATTTATATACTTTATAATTAATGTAGATAATATATATATATATATATATTAAATAATCATAAAATTACATACAATTATATACTTATAAGTTTATATAAATAATAATTTAAATTCAAATATTTCTATATTATTAGTTTACAATATATATTTATATTATTTTTTTACCAATATAATTAAATTACATTAAACTTTCTACTAATTTAAATTTTATTAATAACTAATATACATGAATTGTAACACATTTATTATATAAATTTTAGCAACTATTAATATTTTTTTCTTAATTATATTATTCTCGGATATATTACATATTTTCTCATCAAAACAATTATATTATATTAAACTTATATACTAATATAAATTTTATTAATAAACAATATATAGATTCGTGATACATTTATCATATAAATTTTAGCAACTATTGATATCATTTTCTTTAATTATATTAATTCTCTAGTATGTTATATTTGTTCTTATTAAGTTAATTATTTTACATTAAACTTATATATTGATCTAAATCTTATTAATAAATATTTTATATGAGTGCATGACATATTTATCATATAAATTTTAGTAACCACTGATATTATTTTCCTTTATCATATAAATCCTCAAGTATATAAATTTATATCATTCATATATTCAGTCACTGATATCGTTTTCTTTATTATCTTAATTATATTAGTTATATCTTTTGTAATAATTCAAACTTAATTATATCATTTTTAATCCTCTAGTATAGTAATATACATTTTTTTTAATTATCATCTAGTATAGTATAATTCTTATAAATTTTAAAACTTATAAACATAAAATTTTTAAAAAATACTTTATATTAATCAATAAACTGGTAGAAAGGCTTTAGGCCTAATTTGGATTGAAAATTTTTAAAATTCATAGATTTCATAGAATCCATGAATTGTGAAATTCACGAATTCTAAAAATTCAATTGTTTAGTTTGACTATAGAATTCCTGAATTGATAATATAATTACACTTAACTTATGTTTAGTTCAATGACCACAATCCATAGATTTAACAATTAATTTTCAATTTTATCCTTTATTAAATATTGATTATTTATTATTAATTAAACATATACAATCAATTCTACTATATACTTAAAAATTAAAAAAAAGTTATTAAGAGTTAAAAAATAAAAAAATAAAATTATTATACATTATAATATTTAATTATATTGCTAAAAAATATTTTATTAATAATAATAATAATAATAATAATAATAATAATAATAATAATAAAGCTAAAGCAATTAGTTGAAATTAAAAGAAAAATTATTTTCTTAGGATTAAGAATAGTTTTGGAATATTATTAATTTATTAGGAACAATCTTGGAATAAAAAAATTTAACAATAATCTCTCATTGATAAAAATCCATGGATTTTGAATTTTCTCACATAATAGCTGGAAAATCAAATTCGTAAAAAATGAAGAATTTTGATGGATGAGAGATTTTCCAAAATCCATAGATTTTGACATTTTTCAAGTAATCAAACGATAAATTTAATATAAATATATGGATTATTCACAATTCATCATTTAAAATCTCTCAATCCAAATATAGTCCTAGTCAGAATGATCATCAATGATAAATTGCTATTAATATTAGTTGAACATGAATATTTTAAAGAATTTATTACAGTATCAACATTGTATGGAACTATAAAATTTTGTATCAAATTTTGCTTTTATGGTTAGATTTTTATGTTTATATCTATTATATTATTCAAGTGCCGAACTATTTGTATTGTATCGTACTGTATTGTTTACCACTAAAATAACAGAGGAACTATACCGAACTATCCCAAATTTTCGGAATAATACAATACGAATATTTATTTTTTGTAATACAGTGCAATATTTATATTTAAAAATTTCCGATATTTCAATACGGTTTTGGAGATTTGACAATCCCTGGATTGGACCGAACCACATAAACCCCTATTATGATGGCATGATCAATGATTAAAGATTCGACCAATTAGATTGTTCATGCATGAATTTTTAATTTTTGTAAAGACCTGCATGTTCCTACCTCATTTTTTTTTTTGTATTTCTCTTCTCATCTAAATACTCTCAAATTTAAATTGAGATTTTCTACTTTTGAAATTATGTAATTAGATTACATAGGTTTATGATGAATAAAAGTGTTGTTACAGAAATACTCTAAAGGCAATCATTTTTAGCACTTATTGTACACATTTATTTAATTAGTAAAGATGTTTATTTGATATATGAGTACAACTTTATTTAATTAGTAAAAGACATTTTCATTAATTTGATGTTTATTTAATATATGAATTGATAGTGATTTTAAATTAATTAATGAAGTCCTTGATACATAACATAACATGAAGAAAATCGTAATGAGATCATGATAATGAAATTCCTGTCATGTGTAATTATATTAGTATCTAAATTATCTTAGTCATAGAATTAATGAGACAGGTCATTATTAATCCAGATAAAATAACACATGTTGAACTCCTGATTGGATTAAGTAGTAGATCTTATAATATGTGAGCATGAGATGTTTAGAGTTAACGTGTAGATGCTTATTAAGACTAGTCAAGTACATTGGATGACCTGCTATGAGACAGTCATATGAATTATCTATTTAAATGTCAATGATAGTCTCATCATAGCAATGATCCAAGCATCCTTAGACTTGAGATCAAGGATATCTTGGGTTCTGATTATATGCTTTGACTCCATTCCTTATTGCCTCATAGAGGTCGCTCATAGAGTGGTGATTGGGTACAACTTGAGATATTAGAAGGTAATTGAATAATCAACAATGAATTCACCACTCCTGATAGAGGGAATGTATACCCATGGCCTCTTGTCGGGATCATTACTCAGAAATCTCTGGATATAGTAGAAATGTCATGAAGATGGTCTTTAGTAGTATGTCTAATAGAGTAATGAGTCTTAATGACAAGATCCAATATCACTTAGGCTAGGTGTGATGTGGTCAGTCTAGTAGGAGTTGAAATATTGTCCATGCTTTGAACCGAGTGGGGTATAAAATAGTAAAAGGACGAATTGCATAAATTATTGTCTATGAAAAGGTTCGTAGTCAAACCACTAACTTTCCAATCAATTAGGGGTCATGATGTGTTACTAGATACTGCTCATAACTTGCTCAAATTAATTATTAATTTAGGTAGCCAACATAACCAAGAACCTAATGGGTCACATGCATTAGAAGTGTGAAGAATGAGTAAAATGACTTTGGATGAGATTCAAAATTATGATAGAATTATTTAGGGTTGGATTATGATGGGATCATGAGAAAAATCCAAAAAAATCATTTGGGAGGGTCACGGGCCCGTGCAAGCCCTTACTAGGCTGCCCAGCGCGTAAACCCAGCACACATTGGCAACAACCAGCATTGGCCAATTTGGCCCTCGAACCATTTTTTGGTAATTTTTTCAACCCTAGGTTGTTTAGAAACACCTATAAATAGTATTTTACATTAAAAAACACTAGTAGCCACCATAGAAAATTAATTATTTCATTAATATTTTCTCTCAAGAATACCTTTCTTTGCTAGCACTTAGAAAGTGTTCTAGCCATCACCTCTAAAGGTTTCATTCTTCCTTTTTTACATGGATCAACATTAGAGATGATCCTAGATTGGATTGTTATGATTTGCGACAACCGAATAAGAAGAAAATTGAAGAATTGATTTAAGAAATTAAAGGTATAATTTCTAACTATGTATTTTATCAATTAGTTTTAATGGCACAAGTAGAATTTTATGATTCAGGTTTTGAAAAATTTTAATTCCACTGCATTTTTGGTATGTGATACATCTTCAAAATCTAGTGCAAAGGACCAAGAAGCAAGGAGATGACATCATTTACAAGAAGGCAAAGAATAGGAATTTCATTTCTTTTGTACGTTGTAATTCACTCATCTACCTAGGTAAGACCTAGTCAATCCATCCATAGCTCAAGAGATTGATGTTATAATGTTTATAATCATGCCATGTAGTTAATGTAACTTTTAATATATGTTTTGGATGAATGGATATATCATAAATGCCATGAACATGATGAGATTAAAAAAACAAACCACTCGTTAAATAAACAATTAATTCTCCTGCCTTATGGCAAGAACTAGAGTTCTTCTAAAGTTGGAATGTTGAGTTGCCTCAAGCTCACTCTATAAGAATATATTTGAACCACTAAAATAAGATTTTACTATTAATGGGTTGGATTTAACCAGTGTCATTGATTTGTTGGATTTGTGCAAAGGTTAATAAGGCAAAGTTGTATAGTGTATATGAGATACACTCATATCAAGAGTTGATAACTCAATATATGTGCACACATCAATTAGTTGATAGCATAGGATTCGATAATTGCATAAGAATGCAATTGATATGGATCAGATACCTACCATTCAAACTAAAGTGGCTTGTTGAGTTCCCTTAAGGTCATTCTTAGAAAGATTGGATATCAACCCAATAGGAGAACCTTCACATAGATTCTCTCGGATACATAGTGAGGGCTATGGATTTGCAATAAAATAATGGGAGCCATATTGCATTATATTAAAGATCTAATATCATGTATTCATGTACATTCTCTAACATACTTTCTTTACATCTAGATTGTTAGAATCATGTCAAGTAATGTGAATTTGCGCTCCATTCTTAAGTCAAATAAGTTGACAAGGCCGAATTTCTTAAATTAGCTTTGAAATTTGAGAATCGTTCTCAAAGACGAGAAAATAGCTTATGTCTTAAATACGAAGCTCCCATCTCCTCCTACTACTAGAGCATCTGCTGATGTGTAGGCTGCTTACAAGAAGCATTTGGATGATAGTGAGTTAGCAAGCTATATCATGCTTGCCTCTATGTCATTAGAGCTGTAGAAGCAACTCTAGGCTATGGATGCAAATGCCATAGTCTACCATCTTAGAGAGCTCTTTGTCGAGCAAGCGAGATCCAAAAGGTTTGAGTTCTCAAAGTTGCTCTTCCGCTAAAAAATGGTTGAGGGGACATCTCCAATATAGCATGCACTAAATATGAATGGCTACTTCAAAAGATTGGGCCAGCTAGGTTTTGTGATGGACCATGAATTAAGTATAGACTTAATTCTTTATAGTTTGCCTGAAAGTTATGCACACTTTGTGCCAAACTATTAGATGAACAAGGGTTCATCTACTATTCCTAAGCTAATCAATATGCTAAAAACAGTTGAGCCTTCTATTAAGAAGGAAAGCAAGGTTGTGATGTTGGTAGACTCTTCGTGTTCTAAGAAAAAGAAAAAGAACAAGAAGAAGTCCACAAAGCCAAAGGGAGGCGTGGTCAAGAAGAAGGTTAAAGAGACTGCCTCAAAAGGGACTTGATTTCCTTTCAGTAAGAATGACCACTAGAAGAGGAATTGCAAAGCTTATTTGGGGTTCTTGAAGAAGAAGGGATCCGACATCCCATCTACTTTAGGCATTTTCGTAGTTGAGGTTAATACTGTTTCTTGTAATAACATATAGGTATTAGATACCGGTTGTACTCACACTTATGTACTGATATGCAGGGTCTAAGGAACAATAGATAACTCAATAAAAGAGAGTCAGACCTATGCGTAGACAATAGAGTAATGGTTGTTGCATTAACTGAAGGAACTTATATTTTGATGCTTCCAAGTGGGCTTGTAATAGAACTTGATAATTGTTTTTATGTTCCAGCATTGACTAAGAACATTATTTTTGTTTCTAATTTAAATAGAAATGGATTTAATTCAACTTTTAATGGCAATGGTTGTTCCATTTTGTTAAATGATATTTTTTATGGTATTAGAACATTATGTAATAGAATTTACATATTGGATATTTCTGGTTCTATCTGCAATATTGAAAACAATAAAAGACAAAAATTGCATAACCCTAAACCTACTTATTTATGGAAGTGTCACCTTGGCCATATAAATAAGAGGTGTATGGCTTAGCTACACAAAGATGGTAGCTTGAGATCATTTGATTATAAATCATTTGACACATATGAATCTTACTTATTAGGTAAGATGACAAAGTTACTCTTTAAGGGAAAGGATGAACTTGCCAATGGACTAGTAGACCTAATACATACCAATGCATGTGGTCTAATGTTTGTGCATGCCAAAGGAGATTTTGCTTACTTCATTACCTTCATTAATGATTATTCACAATTTGAGTATGTGTATCTTATGAGATATAAATTTGATGCTTTTGAAAAGTTCAAAGAATTAAAAAATGAAGTAGAGAAAAATCTTGACAAAAGTGTTAAGACGTTGAGATCTAATCGAGGTGGAGAATACTTAAGCCAAGAGTTTCAAGGTTATCTGAGGGATAATGGGATATTATCCCAGTGGACACCACTTTGCATGGCACAATATAATGGTATGGTTGAAAATAGAAACTGAACATTGTTGGACATGGTTAGATTGATGATGAGCTTTGCAGAACTCCCTAAGTCCTGTTGGGGTTATGCATTAGAGATTGTTATTTATATATTAAACTGTGTCCCTTCGAAGTTGGTTGATGTTACTCCATATGAGATATGGAATAACAAGAAGCCTATATTTTCATATGTCAGAGTTTAGGGTTGTCCTGCTTATGTAAAGCGGATAATGTTAGACAAGCTTAAAGCTAATTCTAACCGGTGTCTGTTTGTGGAATATCCAAAGGCTTCCTATGGGTATTTGTTCTGCCACCCTTTGGAACAAAAGGTTTTTGTTTCAAGACGCATTACCTTCTTAGAGAAAAAGTTTCTTCTAAAAGGAGATAGTGGGAGTAGAATTGAACTTGATAAAGTTCAAGATGTTCAAGCAAATGTAGATCAACTACTTGAACCCGAAGCTAATACTCATATGCATGTAGTAATAGCTACACCTTTTGATACACAAGAACTTCATAGACCAAATAGGATACGTATTGTTCCAGAGAGATATGGATTTCTCATAAGTAAACAAAAAAACGTATTGCCCTTAAAGAATGATGAGTTTAAGAACTATGAAGAAGTTTTGAATAGTTCAAACTCTGACAAATGGCTTATAGCCATAAAGTCATAAATGGATTTCATGTCTGAAAATTAGGTATGGACCTTAGTTGACCCAGCTGAAGGGATAAAACCCATTGAGTGCAAGTGGGTTTTCAACAAGAAAATCGACATGAAGAGTAATGTGGTAACCTATAAATTTAGGATAATAGCTAAAGGATATCATCAAAAATAAGGAATTGACTATGAAAAAACCTTCAGTCCTATAGCAATGCTTAAATCCATTAGGATAATCCTAATAATTGCAGTTTATTATAATTATGAGATATGACAAATGAATGTGAAAACAATTTTCTTTAATGGAAACCTTATCGAGGATGTATGCATGACACAACTAGAGATCCAAAGATTGCAAAAAGGTATGCAAGCTTCAGAGATCCGTTTATGGATTAAAGTAGGCATCCAAGAGTTGGAATATCCGCTTTGATGAGATAATCAAAGAGTTTGATTTCTCATAAAATCTAGATGAACCTTGCGTTTATAAGAAAGTTAGTACAAGTACAGTCGTGTTCCTTGTTTTGTATATATATGTATGACATACTACTCCTGGAAAACAACGTATTAGTCCTTCAGTCTGTAAAGATTTGGCTATCAAAGAACTTCTCCACGAAAAACCTTGGAGAAACAACCTATATTTTGGGGATTAGAATCTATAGAGATAGATCCAAGTGGTTGCTTAGTCTTTCATAGTCTACTACAAAGACAATATGCTAAAGAAGTTTAGCTTGAAGCAGTCCAAGAAAGGATTTATTCCCTTGATCCATGGGATTACCCCTTCAAAGTCTATATGCTTAGAGACTCATACGAGTTTGATCTTATATGCTTCGGCTATAGGATCAATCAATTATGCTATGATATGTAAGAGACTCGATGTATCATATGCTCTGAGTGTCACGAGCAGACACCAATCGAACCTTTGTGAGGGTCATTAGGTGGATGTCAAGAATATCCTTAATTACTTGAGAAGGACTAAGGATGATTTCTTGGTATATGAAGATGGAGACCTTAAGGTAAGCAGGTATACAAATTTCAGCATTCAAACTGATAAGGATGAATCTAAATCCCAATTAGGCTATCTGTTCACATTAAACAACAAAGCAATTTTATGATTGATCTAGAGTACATTGCAGCTTCCGAAGGAGCTAAGATGCAAATATCCTTTGACTTTAGGTACTCAAAGTTATCTTAGATACTGATCTTGAGAGGTTGTTTATAGGGTGGTAATTGGGTACAACTTAAAGGGTTTAAAGGGAGTTAGGTAGCCAATAAAGGATTCATCGAAGGGTGATGGTTTAAACGTACACAATGTGTTAGCAAAGTGTATGCTCATTGAGAGAAAATTAAGAATTAACACTTAATTATTTTGAGGCTTCATTAAATTTTCTGCCAAAAATTTAACATAAATATTTCTCTAAAAATGCCCATAGGATTTTAGAGTCTCATTCTAACCCAAACTTGATTTAAAAATCAAGTGGTAGCAAAATAAAAGTAAAATAAGGGATTTAGGCAAATTAGGCCAATTGGCCTAATTTGTTGGCAGGGTTGTTGCTGCTAACAGCTCATGCGGGCCTACTGGGCAAGCCCCGCTAGCCTAGCTAGCAGGCCCGTACAGGTCCGTGACCCATCCCGAGCGATTTTTTAGAATTTTTCCATGATCCTATCACGGTCAGACCTAAAATAATTATATCATATTTTTGGATTTCATCCAAGACCATTTTACTTATTCTTCACACCTCTAATGTGTGTGACCCATTAGGTTTTCGGTTATGTTGGGCACCCGAATTAACAATTAATTCGAACAAGTCATGAGTGGTATTTAACAACACATTATGACCCCTAATTGACTGGAAAGTCATGGTTTGACTACAAACCTTTCCATAGACAATATCCATGCAATTCATCCTTTCACCATTCTATATCCCACTTGGTTCAGAGTATGGATCATGTGTCAACTCCCGCTAGACTAACTATATCACACCTAGCCCAAGTGATGTTAAATCTTGTCATTGAGACTCATTACTCATTTGGATATGTCATTAGAGACTGTCTTCATCATATTTTCGCTCTGGCCAGAGACTCCTGAGTAATGATCCTAACAAGAGGCCATGGGTATACACTCCCTCTATCTGAAGTGGTGAATCCTTTATTGGCTACCAATTACCTTTGAATACCTCAAGTTGTACCCATTTACCACCTTATGAGTGACCCCTATGAGGCAATAGGGAATTGAGTCAAAGTATAGAATCAGTATTCAAAATATCTTTGAGTACCTCAAGTCTAATAATACTTGCACCATTGCTATGATGAGACTATCATTGACATTTGAATAGATCATCTATGTGATTATCTTATAGCAGGTCATCCAATGAACTTTACTACTCTTAGCAAGCATCCACATGTTAAATCTAAACATATCATGCTTACAGATTATGAGATCTATTGCTTAATCCAATCAAGGAGTATAACATGTGCTAGTCTATACGGATTAATAATGTCCCATCTTATTAATTTTATGACTATGGATAATTTAGATACTAACATAATTACATATGATATGAATCTCATTATCATGATCTCATGATTTCCTTCATGTTATGTTATGTATCAAGGACTTTCATTAATTAATTTAAGATCCACATCAATTCACATGCATAAGAATACCAACATAACGAAAGAATGCTAATATTAATGTGTACATTTAGTGCCTAAGGCGGTTGCCTCTAGGGCACATCTCTAACAATCTCCCACTTGCACTAAAGTCAATCGCCATTGTATATTACACCATAGGCGAGGATATGACCATCATATTCCTTTTGGGGATATGGCCTAATGCATGATCAGGTATATTCTGATTAGTGGAAATACTTCTATCATTACATCACACCTACCATTGATCTCTCTTATCAATTGGTAACGTTTGTACATGTTTGGACCTTTGATGGGATCGTGATTCCTTTTGCTCATGTAATAGCTCTATTATCATTCCAATCATATTGGATCAACAATGCTAGGAATCACTTTTAACTTTGTCATTAGTCCTTATCCAAATTGCTTCCTTAGCTGCTTTGGAAGCTGTAATGTACTTTAAGTTATGAATTTGCAGTCATCACCTATTTGGAACTCTTCCAACTGACTATACAATCATTCAATTTGAATACATAGCCTAACTAGGATTTTGATTCATCCTTATCGTATTGGATTCTAGCATCCAATAGCTTGCTTATCTTAAGCTTAATATCTCCTTGTATCTAGAGTGCATCCTTAGTTTTTCTCAAGCACTTACGGATCTTCTTAGTAGTCACCCAATGACCCACACTAGGGTCTGATCAGTATCTGCTTATGACTCTCATAACATAAGATACATTGGGCCTAGTACATAGCATAATATACATAATGGATCCAATAACAAAAGTTTGTGGAATCCCATCCATGCCAGTCCATTTGTCTTATGTCTTTGGACATACTGACTTAGAGAGGATAACCCTATTGACTATATGAATAAATTCTCTCTTGGACTGTTCCATGCTAAACCTCTTTAGCATCTTAGCTATGTAGACTAAGAAAGACCAAGCAACCTTTTAGATCTATCTTTATAGATCCTAATCCCCTTTTGTAGGTCACCTCCACATTTTCCCATTTGAGATTTAATATTAGCATCAACATTGAGCTTGATCAAACCAATGGGGGACATTTCCATTTCACACAGTTCTATTCTCCTTCTATAATTATACATTCTTGAAGAGAATTAGCTCTTAGATATAAAGATAAGAATGATAAACAACCTTCCATACACCAATCTAGATTCAAGAGAACTAGGGACCACAAAAGATTATTTCTTCTATTCTAGATACCCCAAAGAACCATGCTAACCTTTTCTTTAAAAGCTTAAGTATTTGAAGCCCCCATTAATACCAATCAATCAGTAACATCATTCAAATGAATTGCTAAAAGATTTATAACTACTACATTCCAAGTTTGGGTTGCAAATGGGCAATCAATAAAAATATGGAGTCTATGTTCTCCAAATTCACCACATATAACACACTTACAATCGACTTGGATTCCTTTCATGAATAGTTGATATAACTCTTTAGAGAAACATCTTCATTATAGGAGCAATGTTGAATCCCTAAGATTGACCCTACTTATTGATACTAGGAGTAATGAAATTGTTGAAAGCCAAACTGTATCTTGATTTTACCTTATATATGCACTTCCTATCATAATGCCAAATGATGCAATCTCTATACCCTTCATTCCTAGTTAGAAAACATAAAATGAAATTAACATCTCTTTCATAAAAAATTCTTCCAAAAGCTCTACATCCCATTCACAACATCTAGGAATTTTCAAACAAATATACAAATTCTCCAAGTGTTCTTTGTGGCTACAACCAGTTTGAATTTGTTATCGTTCATCAACCAAGGGTCTTTCCAAAGATTCACCATAGACTCATCTCCTAATTTCCACCTATACCCTTCCTTAAGTATTGTTATTGAACTCCATATGCTCCTCCAAATTAGGCTAGGATTAAAACTAAGGTTCAAACAAGAGCATGCGGATTGTTTACAATGTGCCAAGATTAAAAGAGCATAAATGGTGAAAGCCCAAACCTACATTCTCCTTCTTTCTATATAGTTGCCCCCATGAAACCTAATGAATTTTTTTCCACCAATTCCATTTGATGCTCACCAAAATGAATTCATCATCCTTTGTAATTCCTCTTAAAGAAAGATTGGTAGCAGAAAAGTGCTCATATTATAGGCAAGTATAGCTTGAGCTACAAAATTCATAAGAACCTCCTTACCCTCTTTGGAGAGCAACTTGTTTAGCCAGCTAAAAAGTCTCTTCCATAATCTGTCTTTGAGATACACAAAGATGGCTCTTTTGTTGTGGTCAATTAAAGAAGGAAGGCCAAGATAACGCTACGTATTAAGAGGACTAGACACATCTAGAGTATTATTGATATTCTCCTAAAGCATACTTCCAACATTATTGCTGAAAAAATGTCTAATTTATGTAAATTGATAGCTTGACCTGAAATTTTCTCAAAGTCATCAAGAATGCTACAAACAACTCCATACTCCTTAGTAGAAGCATTAAAAAATAGGAAGTTGTCATCAACAAATAATGAATGAGACACGGAAGGAGCTCTTCAGACACCATTACTCTCAGCCTGTTTAATCATTGCAAAAAGACCTTCAGTAAAATAATGAATAAATAAGGACAAAGAGGATCACCATGCTGAAGGCCTTTATTGGGAGCAATCGGTCCCATCAACACTACAAGAATTTGCTTAAATTGCAATGCAATTTAGCGACGCCTCTTATAGTGTTGCTAAATGGCGACACATGTGATGCATGGGCGACAATGAGTCATGATAGAAAAATAGTGACCCTTTTAGCGACGCCTTGTGACACATGGTGACATAATATCATAGTGACGTTCCAAATTGTGGTAGTAAGTTTAGCAACTCTAAATAGCGATGCCTTAGTTGCGCGTCGCTATAGATAAAGTTTTAGGTTATTATATTTATACATAGTTTAGCAACATAATCTTGGTGTCGCTAAATGAGTTATGAGTTGTCAAAACGCATAACTTTGTCATAATTTCGTACAGCGATGCAGGGTTGGCGTTGTTAAATAGCTGCAAAATGATACTATTTTCTATTAATAAACAACTCAACCCAATTTGATGTTTGCACAAACACGTATGGGTAGCCGTAGCTGCCCAGGTATCATATTGGCATTGCCAATTCTAGGACTCATCATTGCAAAATTGGTATCAAATTTTCACATCAAAGCTCCAACTGGACTTCAAAAGATTGATGTTAGTGAAAAGGGAGGACAATTCAGCTTCCACATCGCTAACCATTCTACTATTGTTTTCCATCCAATCTATAAATAACTTTCTTTGTTTTTTTGCTTAATCATAAAAATTTTAATATTGTATCTCCCAATGCCATATCAAATAAAGATCCCACTTCAGTTTGTTTTTGGTTTAACTATTGATTTTAGCTCCCCTTTTTTTTTCCTCCTCATTCTCTCATATTTAGTTTTCCAAAACAGTACATGAGAGGCTGCATGTTTGACATAGGAGCACAGGGATAGCTATGTTTTATAGTTTTCTACTAAGACAGATGTAGAGGTTAAAGACTAAAATGATAAAATTTAAGAAAAAGAAAACTGTAATTAATCAATATTGAAAAAAGTGCTTGAAAAGTCTTCTTCAATATTACTAGCCACTAAAAAATTAAAACATCATTACATACGACTCTAACTCACTATCAAAATTACACTCAAACCATCCTTATAAGATGTTTATATTTATATCAGCAAAAAGCATTTCAACAAACGTGACACCCTATCAACAATTTATTTCCATGATCATAAAAATGCTATTAATTTTCTTTTTGGGTTTACTTATGAAACGTCTACATGCTCAAAAGTTGTTTTTTCTTTTTCTGTTTTTTTTTTTCTTTTATTCACAAGTATGTCATGACAACATAGCATTTACATGTCTTCTCCATTAAAATTGTTTCAGTTGTGCAAGAGGGTCTTCTTGAGAGAAAATTGTAAAGTGAAGAATTAAATAGCATGGCATAAATACAAAGGTTCCAGGCATCGACGGACATTGTTAATCCAAAAAACAACGACAAAATCCATAATCAAAAGGTTAAGTATAAAAACTCATCCAATCACCTAATAACTCCAATATTTATTTAGGGTAAATTTTCATAAGATCCTAGCCATGAAATGGATTATAATTTTGCAGAATTCTTATCCTTAAGTTGGCATGCGTGCGCAAATAGACACATAGAGAGCCTATTAATCAAATTTGAGTCTCCTGAGCAATGACATTCCACATTTCCAAATGTAGACTTACGACAAGATAATGCCACTGGAAGGAACTCAATGCAAAACAAGATGAAGGTGGAAACCTGTGATTGTAGATTCTGGGTACATCTCAAGCAAGCCCCCACTGAAGATTGTAGCGTGATATAAACTTTTGCACCATGAGTGATTGAATCCTGCAAGATCACTCACAGATACGGAGAATTTGCAAACATAATACCTCGACGAAGGCTTTCACTGGCTTTTGCCAATTTGCTCTCTAAATTGACTTCCCCAACTGCTTGAGCAGCTGCACACAGCTGAAAAAAAGCAAAATAAAATAAAATAAAAAACAGGCAATTAGTGGCATCCAGAAAAGGATCAATTAGCAGATTCTTTGATTTGCCTATGTAATTAGTAATCTGGATGGAATCCATGTAAATTAGTAGTAATCCTAGAGCCATTGCATTTAAAAGGTAACATACCATCCATTCATGTCAACAGATTCTAAGCCTATGATGATTCTAAGCACATTACCAACAGAAATAGGTGTCAGATCCTTCATAGCCTCAGGATTATCAATTTTAGCTAACAACATAGCAGTAGTACTATTTAGACCATTCAGAAACTTGCAAATATTTAGCCAATTAGAATAACCAGTGAACATACCTAAACCTATTTGAGACTAGAAATGCTGGAAAAAAGTTGGACCCAGACCATGCAGAGCTGGCAATTTATTTGGATGCATTTGGTGGATAGAAACTTGAAACTCTTCAAGCGTGTGTGTTATCAATGGTATATATACTCTGGTACATTCACGGTTTTTTATATATTAAATAATATACAACAATGGACACGTATATATTTCATATTTATAATAAATAAATATTCAAGTTGTTGATTAAATTATAAATGCAATAGTTAAATATATTATGAAATATGCGACTCTTTGATTATCTACAGATAATTTATTATCAAGTTGTTGATAATAATGAAATAAATATCTCTAATAAAAGATAATCTTAAAAATGTTCATAACTGGTATAGTATAATGAATTGAGCATTCGTTAAACCTTTAGATTATCACATGATTTATTTTGAGGAGAAATCTCATTCTCAATGATATAATGATATATAGATAAATCAGTGGGTTCTTAAAGAGTTAAGGATACCGAACAGTGACGCATGATAATAACTACACAAATAGTATTAAATGTCAACAGTTATTATTTTTGTCATAATATGAGTCTTTTATGACTCGAAGTCCTTTTACTTGAAGTGTCAAGATTGGCTTTTCATAAATAGCTATGAAGGTGTTCTTACCTTGTACTAAGCTATTCACGTTTGGTAATCCAGCTCATAGTCACTACAGTTAGTTATATAGTGAGACATAAGATTACTAATAATAGAACTCGTTATCCTGTAGCACTAAGGTAAGATCCTAATGAAATTGATATTTTGGTTCTAATAAAATAAATGCATGGCTAGGAGAAATATGACTTATTCAATGTAAGATTAAATTATTAATTAGATTAATAATCATAAGTCTTGTTTTAATCACAATGCAAATTATCACTCATTAAATTATTGACCAATAGAGTTTGACATACTGACCCTAATCAATATCGGAATAATAACGAGAGAACTTAATATTATGATTTAGAGATCAAATTAATATTTGATATTTTATAGGTAATTAAAAGGAGAATTCCGGAAGAATATTTAATGTATCTAAGTATACGAGGAATTCAGAAATAGTGTCCAATATAATATTAATATTATATTTCTATTCCGATAAAATTATTGACCTTATAAGTTACACACACAATAAATTATTTGGCTAGTCCATCTTTATAGATGTGGGAGTAATTTAATTAAGAATTAAATTAGAAATGATCACTTATACTTATTGAGTTAAAATTAATATTGATTAATTTTAACTATTTCTCCTATTTATAATTTTAATTAAAGTGTTAATTAAAATTATTTTAATTAAAGTGTTAATTAAAATTATTTTAATTTAATTAAGTTGTTAATTAAATTAACCATAGTGGTATATTAAAGTAATTACCATGGTTAATAGAAGAGAAGATTGATTCTATAATTAATGATAGTAACTAGAAAATAAGCTATGCAATTGTGGTATTATCATTGTTTCATAAATAAAATTATTTTACAAAAAATCAAAAGTCAAAAAAAAAGTCAACAGAATTAAACCCACCACCCAACAACTCATTAATCCTTCTATTGGCAGAATTTTTCTTTATATATTTTAAAGAAAAATTTTGTGATCATACATCTGGCACTAGCAAAAGAATCTCATCAACGCAACTAAAATTTTTGGGTTTTTTGCTTGGTTTGCACTTTAGTAAACTCAGTAATAAAAAGTTTGTCTTAATATTTTTATTTTTCCATTTTGTTCTTAAAAATTATAAAATAATTTTGGCAAAATGGATATTATCCATAATGTTACAAAATATGTTTTGCTAAAAATTATGGATAAATGCTAAAAGTTAATATGAAAAATATATTTTCATGTCATGTAAAAATTAAAAAATTTTGAAATCTATAATTTTAACCGAGACTTAGAGTTCTTATCGATCTAAATATATTTTCCACTTCTACCAACATGAAAGGAGCCTGAAGCATGGCATTGTCGTCTATAGAAACCTTCGGCTGAACAAAACATATATCTGCAGCTACCTGCATTATCCGAAGCAAAAAGACAATTAAAATAATTTAGAACCATTCCTATCTCAATTTGAGAATCCACATATGACCCATCGTGCTTGTAAAGTTTGTAATTTTATTTTTGCTCTTTCTGTCGAAAGTCATTGAATGAAAATTTTTTATATCGCGTTCACATTCCTTCAACCAGAAATTTTTTCATATATGTTTCCAATACTTCTCCTCCTTAGCAAATAAATTATTTAACACATCCCACTGCTGCTCAATAACACGGACTTCATCATTTGAGTCTAACGAGTTCGTTAAACGAGACAACTCGTTTTCAGCTTTTGCACCTCTTTTCGAAACACACCTTTATATCCCTAGCAGAAGAGGACAACTTTTCTATAATGGGCCCATCGTTCGAATTATTCCATCACCCCTTGACCAAATCACAAAGTTCACGTTCTTACAGCCATGAATTTTCGAAATGGAAATTATAGTTTTTCTTATAATCTCCATCTAGTTGGGTACACAATTTAATAGGATGGTGGTCTGATACAGGGGCAAACAAGCAAAGTTAATTTGCATAAGGAGAAAGTTTAAGCCACGACCACTCACAAGAAAGGGGTATTTCTTAGGATGATTAGAAATTTTATTTATAAATTTATAGTAATTTTAAAAGTATTTTAAAAATATTTACAAATTTATAATAGTTTTAGACATTGATTGGCGAGCAAACTACGCGTGCACCAGTTGGAGCGGCGCATGTAGATGTGGAATTCCACATGGCCTACGTGTGTCACTGCAACTGGTGCACACAGTCGTGCGCCCGTACATGACATCCACCGCTGCATGCACCAGTCCAAATGGCACATCTCTCATCTGCCACCCCAAGAATCCTTCAACTTTTTTTTTCAGCACCCATGATTAATCTATAGAATGCATAGATTCAAAATAAATATGGTAACTTTCTTCATCTCTTCTATTTCAGTTCTCCAATTTTCTCTATCTCTTCTTACCTTCTTTTTTTCGTTTTTTTTGCTCCCGTTAACTATGCTCTTTCAATTTTTGTTTTCTTGCATGAAGTCACCAAGCTCTCTTTGCTCCACCAAAACTCTCGTAAGTTTGTAATTTTTTTACATCAACGAAGAATTTGGATTAACGTTTGTTTTTCGTTATCAATTTTTTCTTGATTTCAGTTCTTTTTTAATCTCACTTAAACATAGATTTTATTATTTAAAACTTATTATTTATTTTTTAAATGAGGTAGTATTAGTGAAAATATTAAAATGAGTGAAAATTTTAAAAATAATAGGTAATTAATTTTATAGAACTTAAAAATATTAGGAAATTTTTGAAAAGAAAATAATCAGTACTATATTTTGGTTAAGTTATGTGTATTATTATTTTTTTCTAATGATACTTTTGATTTTTGTCTTTTTTATGCATGTGTTGGTAAAAAATTTAGTGCTTTGAATTGGTGTGGCCGATTTGAAGATCGTGGAAAAGAGATGTTATATATTGCTAAACTGTAGTAATTTATAGATAAGTTTATGTAAATTATATTTTTAGAAAAAATAAATTTTGAAAAAAAGATGTAGATTATATTTTATGTAGATACATTTCAAAAAAAAAATATAAACATAATACTTTAAGTAATTTATGTGTATAAGTAATGTTGTCAAATTATGAATAGAAATGACATAGTATTAGGAGATAAATTTTGATTAGGTAGATAAACTTATTTAGTGAAAATATTATTAAAAATAAGAGTAATAATAGCTATGTAATAATAATGATGATGATATTTATAATAAAAATTTATTATATATTATAAAAAATAATTATTATTCTTATGTCATATTAATATTTGTAGGTTTCTCCGTAATTATTAGAGAATTGTTTGAGTAATTGTTGGAGAAGTGTTTGAGATATAAAAGGATTTTAACAGTAAATGTTAGTAATATTAATTGTATATTTTAAATTGACATGATTTTATTATTTTTTGTTATTTAATAACTTTATAAATTAATATTAAATATTTAATTTGTTGTAATATATTTTAGTTAATTTATTTAGTTTGAATAAAATGAATTTAATAATAATAATAATAATATGTCATATACAAATAGTTGTGGCAATTATTTAATTTATGTGTATAAATAATATTGTAAAATTATGAATAGAAGTGACGTAGTATTAGTAGATAATATTGTAAAATAATATTGCAACATTGGTGAAGGCTATAATTGGAGATTGCACTACGCTTAAGAAAAAAACTGGTCTTTCGAAGATAATTCGATATAATGGTCTATACACTTGTAGTACTTCTGGAGAATTACAGGACTATAAGAATTTTGACTTAAAGTTGATATCAAGATATGTTAAGAGCATGTTGTGGGAGCAACCTGATATCATGGTGAAAGCACTTATTGATAACATAAAGGACATATTTAATATAACTCTCTCATACAAAAAAGTTTGGTATGCAAAATAGAGATCTATTAGACAATTGTTTGGAGATTGTGATGATTCCTATTTGTACTTATGTGACTTCTTTCATAATGTAAGTATTAGAAATAGAGGTTCTTTTTGGAATGTAGAAGATGAGGCACACATGGTCAATGATCGTCTTGTTGAAAGCGTTCGTAGATTTAAACGAATGTTTTGGGCATACAAGCCATGTATTTAAGGTTTCAAATATTGCAAACCAATTCTGTATGTTAATGAGATATTTTTATATAGAAAGTATAAAGGTATTCTCCTAATGGGTCAAGCTGTAGATGGTAATAACAAAATATTACCGGTTGCATTTGCTTTTGTCAAAAAGGAAAATAAAAAAATGGGAATATTTTATGAATCTATTACGTTACATTGTTTGTGATGGTTGTAATGATTTGTGCATTATTTCTGATTGTCATATAGGAATCAAATATGCAACGAGTCAGAATTTATGACATCAAAATTCTCATAGATATTGTATTCGACATATTGCCAGCAACTACAATACTAAATTCAAAAATCAGAGTATGAAAAAATTGGTAGAGAAAGCTAGTATGTATCTAATACATAAATGATTTTTATCATTAATAACTAATATTGTGATATATGAATATCTTGAAGACTAAAAAAATTAATTTGCCATTCACAGGCAACTTGCACCAAAAGCAAAAATTTAAAAAGTTGATGAAAAAAATTAAATTGAGGGACTCTGATTCAATTGTTTGGTTGGAAAAAATCCTTTGATGCAAATGGGCATGAGCATATGATGTCGGATATCGTCATGGTGTAATGACCACAAATTATTCTGAGTCCACTAATGCAATATTGAAAAAAATTAGGTATGTACTTGTCACCACGATGATACATATGCTGTTTGACAAGCTTGTTCGATGAACATTGTGTTAGATATTCACAAACACTTGCTAGTAATTATCAATTCACTCCTAAATATATAGAGGTATTGAAGCATCGACTACAAAAAACTCATGGTCATCAAGTCAGATCATATGACAGAGAAAACGGTATGTTTGTGATCAAAACAGCATATAACAATGAAAAGAGAAAATAAGGTCACAGTCAAATAGTCAAATTGGCACAACAAACATGTACATGTAGAAAATTTCAACAAGGCAAGATCCTATATTCTCATGTCATTGCAACTTGTATGAAATATCATATGAATTACACTTCTTATATTTCATCATTTCATACAATGTTCGAAACAATAAATATATGGTCAATCCATTTTGAACTTCTCGGTCACAAGGATTACTAGGCATCATCAAATGAACAGAATGTTGTTCCAAATCCTGTTTGGAAGCGTAAAAAGGAAAGACTAAAAGCATCTCAAAGAAAAAATGAGATGGACTGGAAAATACATGAGGATCAACATGTGTCTTTTGTAGTAAATGCGGTCAGACGAGTCATAATGTAAGGATGCATCTGAGAAATTAGATTTAAAATGTATTTTTACTATATACTTGTAGCCTAAAAATTTTATAATTCATTTTGAATGTAATTATATTAGTCATTAATTATTACTTCATTAAATGTATAATTACATTATTAAATGAATGATTGCTTCAAAAGTTTTATCATTATTAATATATGATATGTTTATCTTATATTATTCAATCTCACGCAGGTATGGCATCTCACCCACAATATTACATGCATCTCAAACCATACGATGGTTCATTGTTATATTTACAATCTCAACACAGATCTTTCATTCGAACATCATTTATCGCATTGTAAAACGTGTAATGACACATATTCTATACATAATTTTTTTAGATAGAAAATAAGGTGCTCTACTGCAGATGTAGTAATAGAGCTACACATGTAATAAGTAATAATGCTCAGCTAGATGATCGAATTAAACAGTTGTTGAGGCATACCGGATTTTACGAATTAGTGCAGATACCCTTTTTTCAACTTGATTGATATTTAATTACAACACTAATTGAGAGATGAAGACCAGAGACACATACATTTCATATACTTGAAAGAGAATACTCAATTATACTTTATGATATAGCTATTCTGACTTGTCTACCTATTGATGGTCTTCCAGTTATTGGACAGACCAGTGGCGATTGGCCATCTCATGAATTAGACTTCCACCAGATGCAATTAAAGGTTTTCAAATAAAATTAAGATGGTTAGAAAATCAATTTGCGATACTACCTCATAGAGTTTATATGAACACTATTATATCTCATGCTCATGCATATCATTAGTGGACCCTTATTATGTGGCAAAGGCACTGGACATATGTCTTTTATATATCTTCCTTTTTTAGAGGACTTTGTAGCCATCAATCAGTATAGTTGGGGAGCTATCATATTAAGCTTATTATATCGAGAATTGTGCATGGCATGCAAATTTTCACCTATGTCCCAAATTGCAGGTGCGTGATTGATTTTATAGCTTTATGCATGAAAAAGATTTCCTTTTTTGGTTCCAACAATAAAAGTTAATGAAATACCGGAAGATGCACCATTAGGTCGAAGATATATGACATCTTAATTATTAATATTATTCAATATATTATTAAAATAATTAATTAAAAATCACAACAACTAAAAATTATTTACTTCGTTATATACATAAATAATTGTAGATAGATCGGTCAGCGGATATTACACGACAGACTTTCACATGAGCTGGCCCAGATCCGATACAGATTTGATATATGTCGCTTCGATGAGGTGTGTTATGTTGCCCCTAAATAATTTTTTATTTTTTTTATAACAATTGATAGTGTTTAACATCTTATGCTTCACTGAATAGATTATATGGGAGCCATGTACTATAGATATTATTCAATATTTACTCTCCAATTGTTTGAGAGGTCGCAACATATGGAGGACAATGGTGCCTTTAATATACATGCATATAGTAGAGTGGCACCAGCCTAATCTAGTTTTCAAACAATTTGGCTTACAACAGCCAATCTTTTGCCCGCCACAACAGACTGAACATCTTCACTCCAATTGTTTGAGAAGTCACGACATATGGAGGACAATGGTGCCTTTAATATACATGCATATAGTAGAGTGGCACCAGCCTAATCTAGTCCTTAGACAATTTGGCCTTCAACAGCCAATCTCTTGCTCGCCACAACAAATTGAACATCTTCACTCAATAGTTCTACAGAGCAACACTAGTATGAATTAGGTTGAAGAATATTCGATATGGATTCAATTATGAAATAATTGAGCTGAACATGTGGTTACAGGCATACAATCAGATGGTCCACTCCATTAACATTCATAATACATGGAATGGTATTAACAAGTTACAAGAAATGAATTTCTCATCAGAGTGCTGCTATTGGTGCATCGGTATGAATACATATTCTTATTTTTCCACAGATTATAATTATCTTTTATAAATGCATCTTCATCACATTATATGACATAATCCTAATTAACTTTTATATTAAATACAGGCTGATACACTTAAGCACCTTTCATTACCAAACTCTAGATAGCCTATACAATAGATCGCCATCAATTCATTAACAACACTATGTGAAGACGGTCTAATTTCTCGGATACATCCTTGCATTATGACTCGTCTGACCACATTTACTACAAAAGATATTTTTACTATGTACTTGTAGCCTAAAAATTTTATAATTCATTTTGAATGTAATTATAGTAGTTATTAATTATTACTTTATTAAATGCATATTTACATTATTAAATGAATGATTGCTTCAAAAGTTTTATCATTATTAATATATGATTTGTTTATCTTATATTATTCAATCTCACGCATGTATGCATCTTGGACCATACGATGGTTCATTGTTATATTTACAATCTCAACACAGATCTTTCATTTGAACATCATTTATCGCATTGTAAAGTGTGTAATGACACATATACTATACATCATTTTTTTCAGATAAAAAATGAGGTGTTCTACTACAGACGTAGTAATTGAGCTACACATGCAATAGGTAATGATGCTCAGCTATATGATCGAATTAAACAGTTGCTGAGTCATATCGGATTTTACGAATTAGTGCAAATACCATTTTTTCAACTTGATTGATATGTAATTACTACACTAATTGAGAGATGAAGACCAAAGACACATACATTTCATATACTTGAAAGAGAATACACAATTATACTTTAGGATATAGCTATTCTGACTTGTCTACCTATTGATGGTCTTCCAGTTATTGGACAGACCAGTGATGATTGACCATCTCTTTGTGAGCTTTTACTAGGAATTAGACCTCCACTAGATGCAATTAAAGGTTCTCAAATAAAATTAGGATGACTAGAAGATCAATTTGCGGTACTACCTCCTAGAGTTGATATGAACACTATTATATCTCATGCTCATACATATCATTAGTGGATCCTTATTGTGTGGCAAAGGCACTGGACATGTGTCTTTGATATATCTTCCTTTTTTAGAGGACTTTATAGCCATCAATCAATATCGTTGGGGAGCTGTCATATTAAGCTTCTTATATCGAGAATTGGGCATGGCATGCAGATTTTCTTCTATGTCCCAAATTGCAGGTGCATTATTTATTTTACAGCTTTGGGCATGGAAAAGATTTCCTTTTTTGGTTCCAACAATGAAAGTTAATGAAATACCGAAAGATACACAATTAGGTTGAAGGTATATGACTTCTTAATTATTAATATTATTCAGTATAGTATTAAAATAATTAATTAAAAATCATAACAACTAAAAATTATTTACTTCGTTATATACATAAATAATTATAGATGGATCAGTCAGCAGATAATACACGATACATTTTCACATGAGCTGATCCGATACATACTTGATATATGTCGCTCCGATGAGGTGTGTTATGTTGCCCTTAAATAATTTTTAATTTTTTTTTTATAACAATTGATAGTGTATAACATCTTATGTTCACTGAATAAATTATATGGGAGCCATGTACTATATATATTATTCAATCTTTACTCTCCAATTGTTTCACAACAACTAAAAATTATTTACTTCGTTATATACACAAATAATTGTAGATGGATCGGTCAGCGGATAGTACACGATACACTTTCACATAAGCTAGCCCAGATCCGATACAGACTTAATATATGTCGCTCCGATGAGGTGTGTTATGTTGCCCCTAAATAATTTTTTTATTTTTTTTTATAACAATTGATAGTGTATAACATCTTATGTTTCACTAAATAGATTATATGGGAGCCATGTACTATAGATATTATTCAATCTTTACTCTCTAATTGTTTGAGAGGTCGCGACATATGGAGGATAATGGTGCCTTTAATATATATGCATATAGTAGAGTGGCACCAGCCTAATTGAGTTCTCATACAATTTGGCCTATAACAGCCAATCTCTCGCTCGCCACAACAGACTGAACATCTTCACTCAATAGTTCTACAGAGCAACACTAGTACGAATTGGGTTGAAGAACATTCGATATGGATTCTGTTTTGGAATAATAGAGCTGAACATGTGGTTACAGGCGTACAATCAAATGGTCCACTCTATTAACATTCATAGTACATGGAATGGTATTAACAAAAGTTACAAGGAGATGAATTTCTCATCAGAGTGCTGCTATTGGTGCATCGGTTTGAATACATATTCTTATTTTTCCATAAATTATAATTATCTTTTATAAATCCATCTTCATCACATTATATGACATAATTCTAATTAACTTTTATATTAAATACAGGTTGATACACTTGAGCACCTTTAATTACCAAACTCTAGATAGCCCATACAACAGATTGCCATCAATTCATTAGCGGAACTACGTGAAGACAAACGTAGGGTTTCAATGTCACCTCCTCAACCTACACCTGCTCCTGCCCTAATTTTGGAAGAAGTGCAGCATGCATATGCTTCATCTGAGCAACCATCACGTCATCGCCGACAACAATATAAGGATGTACTAATCCCTCCATCTACATCTTGTCAACGTATGCCTTAACCTTTTTATTTTCATCAATTCCAGCAATATTCATCTTATCTTCCTCAACAGATCCTAAGCCATCCACATCTAGTGGACTATATATCCGTTTTGGATACATGTTCTCAATACTAGGCTTTTACTCTTCTGACCCATTTACACCATATGTTGCCTCCATACACAATCCATGGATGCATCAATCATAACATTCTGAGTTAATGTATACTCAGATGCCTCAAACACCGGTAGATTTTATGGATTCGTCCACTTTTCGACCCATACATATAGACTTTGTTCCTATACAGGCACATTACTTTCCAGGGGGTACTGCTACTGATGAATTTGATGATGATGATGAAGACAATAACGACAATGATGGTGGTAAATTGGGTTGAAGAACATTCGATAGGTATTCAGTTATGGAATAATAGAGCTGAACATGTGGGGTTACAGGAGTACAATCAGATGGTCCACTCCATTAACATTCATAATACATGAAATGGTATTGACAAGTTATGAGGAGATGAATTTCTCATCAGGGTGCTGCTATTGGTACATCGGTATGAATACATATTCTTATTTTTCCACAAATTATAATTGTCTTTTATAAATGCATAGTCATCACATTATATGACATAAGTTTGATTAACTTTTATATTAAATACAGGCTGATACACTTGAACACCTTTCATTACCAAACTCTAAATAGCATATACAATAGATCGCCATCCATTCATTAGCAGCACTACATGAAGATAGACGTAGGGTTTCAATGCCACCTCCTCAACCTGCACCTGCTCCTGCCCTAATTTTGGAAGAAGTGCAGTGTGCATGTGCTTCGTCTGAGCAACCATCACGTTGTCGCAGACAACAATATAGGGATGTACTAATCCCTTCATCTGTATCTTGTCAACGTGTGCCTCAATCTATTTATTTTCATCATTTCCAGCAATATCCATCTTATCTTCCTCTACAAATCCTGGGCCATCCACATCTGGTGGATTATATATCCATTTTGGACACATGTTCTCAACACTAAGCTTTTACTCTTTTGGCCCATTTACACTATATGTTGCCTCCACACACAATCCATGGATGCATCAATCACAACATTCTAAGTTCACATATACTCAGACGCCTCAAACACCAATAGATTTTATGGGTTCGTCCACCTTTCGACCCATACATACAGGCTTTGTTCCTACACAGGCACATTACTTTCCAGGGGTACTACTACTAATGAATTTGATGATGATGACGACGACGATGACGATGAAGACGATAACGACAATGATAGTGGTGGTAGTAGTGATCAGACACGGAACTCTAGCTTGATGGATATGAGTGCTCGAAAAATCGATGATAGATGATAAAGAGGACTTCAATCACAAATTCGAAGAAATCGGCATTATGGAACTTGAATGAATTTTTATGTTTGTATACTATTTATTTTTTCTTTCACAATTTGTTGTACATTTTTTATCACTAAAAAATTTTATAAATTTTTATTTCTTAAATTTTACTTAATACATAATTAAATTCTACATGCTTTATGTGAAATTTAATTGATTCATTAGATAGAAAATTTAATTTATCAACCTCTAATTTATAAATTGTCTTTATTTTACTAAAAAATAATTAACCAAAATTTAATTAACAATTAACGGTCATGCAAAAAAATATAATAATAATAATAATAATAATAACAACAACAACATGCGAAAAAAAACTTGTTATAATTATCTAGGACAACTTTTATAAATTTTCTCTAATTTTTTTATCCCTCAAAATTTTTATAAATTATTATTTTCTAAATTTTATGTAATGTATCATTAAATTCTAAATGCTTTAATTTATAATTTATTAATTTAATTTAATTTATTTACTTAATGTTCATTATAATTATTAGTAAATATAATTTATCAAATTTTAATTTATAAATTGTACTGTCATTTTTCTAAAAAATAATTAACAAAATTTAATAAATAAATTAAGAAATATAATTTGTAACCATGCATGCAAGGTGGCAACGTGGGAAGCTTGGTGCGCCACTCAACTAACATGGTATGCCACGTTGCTCGCCACTTCAAGTGGCACGTGTCGGTCAAAGTAATACAAATTTTGAATTACTGTTAAAACTACTCCAAATTCGGAAATTTTAAGAAAAATTACCCCAAAATAGTAATTAGTTTGGGTGAATGCCACAAACTAAGAAATAGCCTTACAAGAAACCTGTCTAACTGTTCCTGAACAAATCCTGATGTTCTTCTCCCCCGTTTCCAACTATACTATTAACCCTGAAAATCCAAGTCAAAAAGACCACTATCCTACAATGCTTCCCTAGAGCCATGAATAAGCCACTACAGATGAGAATTAGTCCCATAATTTTCTTCAAGTGTAAGAATATCATTACAGTCCCCTATGACACACCAAGAAAGGTTAGATTTACCACTCAAGTCCTTAGAAATAGTCAAAATTTTTAGAAGTAAAACTGCCCATGGATTGCCAAGCCCACAACAGTTCTAACTAATATCTATCATGGCTCTCGGTGGGGTTCTAAACTAGAGTCGGTCGATATCTCAGAGTTACTGGTTGAAACCCCAGCTAGTTGTTGTGTCATAGAGCCGTTTGATGTTGATCTTGTCCCATTATCGTTTAGGCTCATGTTCACATCTG
>CATIWF010206909.1:0-33484 GCA_949630135.1 Balakata baccata
TGTCACTTTGGTCCCTCCTTGTTTTTGCCAAATACCCACTTAAAACCTTGGCTTTTACTTCTTTCTTATAACTTTTCTCAACTTTATATTTTTTAATTAAATCACCCACAATAAAAATAAAATCTTTTATTAATCTTTAAACCCCAATTTTAGACTTCGATAATATTAATTGTGACAATTAAATATATTAATTATCTGGAGCTAAATTACAGGCATTACATTTCCATTACGATAATATAATTTATTGGCTGCACAAGCATTACCCGAAAACTCTCAAAGGTTTTTAAGCCGGTTTAGGCCTTTAGGAGTTTGGAAACAATTCTTCTTCAAGATTCTCCATGATAACTGGAGCGTTGATGTCTAGGCAAAGGAAGTCCATAATATTGTCTTTCTAAAGTGATGTGAACATTGTTCCCTATTTGAGGTCTATTAGACTTTTCCTTACTCTCTTTGAAGTAACTGTAATAAACATTCAATTGAGGTTAGAGAATTCCAAAGAATGGTAGCTGCAAAGAATGCATATATTCCAAGGTCACTGTAGTCTCAGTATGATGCAGATGCCACATGGGAAGAGATTCCCACTGAATATAAGATCCAAATAGAAAATGCCAAGTATCCTAATATGACGATAAAGTCTTCCCATTATGACGCCTCTACTAAAACATCTACTACTGGACCCTCTGCTCCACCATAGCTATTTATTCCTAGTGATAAGTGCTTTTTTTCTGACTATGATAGTGATAACTACATGAACATGTTCCCAAGTCATGAACCTATATGTGGAAAGGACTAAAGAATTTTTGCTTTATGAGAAAAATAAAAAAATGTGTTTGTGTCTATTGTTTTCTTTTGCTTTATGAGTTGACAATTTTATCTTCCTTGTCAATTTGTAATTATTGTAATCTAAGTGCTTGTATGAACTGTCATGATAAGCTCAAGAATAGTATTGTATATCTCATATATAAAGAGTTCCTGCTTCAGTTTGTAAACAAGCTTGAGTAAGCAATAAAATTCTTCCTAAGAATTTCTGCCAACATAAGTTTCTAAATTTCTCTCTTTCTTTGATCTAAGATCTTAACTCTCCATATATATTGTTATCTCCATCATAAATATTTTTCATGCTCTAATATTATTTCGGATCTCTTGTTAATAGAGATGAACGAAAAGAAAGGCAGGAGGCTATAGAGAAAGTAGTTCTACTCATTAACATGAGGTTCAAGTCAATATATAATGTTAGGAGTGATAGCAGGAAATATCAATGTGGGGCAATTGAAAATAAAATAATTAAATACATGTCATTGTATAATTAACTTGATATACGGAAAACGTGTTAAACCCAATCTGTTAAAGAATTTTTCGTTGGTTTGATATAGTGCTATTATTTGCATATCAAAGTTCTACACTTAGATTTTTTTTTTTATTAGGAGGCATAATAAGCCGTTGACCATATAATAAGGGTAATCATCTCCTAACACACACCAAAAATATTAAATTTTTATCAATATTGGTAAATAATAGCAAAAAAATTCGAACCCAAAACCTACCACAAATTTCAAATGTAAGAATTCCGATCAAGCCACCTCTTAGTTGGTTTTACACTTACTTTAATATAGTATTATTTGCACATCAATGATTTCAAAATCAGCTTAAATGAGCCAGTTTCTCACCAAATATCAATCTATTCCTCATAAAGAATGGCTCCACAAGGAAAAAAAAAAAGTTACCCCATTTGTAATATTGCTAAAAAATTTCTAAATACTTGCCCCCTTAATGCATTTTGCGCCTCTTACATATTTGGAGAGATGGAATAAATTGTCCAAATATTGGCAACTAACGTCCTCAGAAAAACCATTTGTTGCAAATCCGGCTCCCTCCCTATGGTTAGCAGTTTAGAGTTCATCACGGCTCTGCGGTTGTTCTTTATTCATCGAGTCAAGTTTATCTTCCAATTCCTGTTTCATTTTAGAATCCACTCAGTCCATAAGAATTCAACACAAAAGGCTTAGAACCCGACTTCTGTACTGATAATATTACCTTAAGCTTTTCTTCCAAGCATAGAGCTGGGGTAGATAACACTGCTACATACCTGTGATGACAAACTTAGAGAGTTTGGAAGAGAGCAAGTGCAAGAGAGCTTGTATCCAAATCCAAAAACATTTATTTATTTTAGCAGAGATAATAATTGCTTACTCGCAACGGCTTGGTTCGTCTATATCTGTAACCTCATTTTTCAATCCACATCTAAGCTTGACCTATTATAGGACATCCAATTTGCAGATATTAGATAAGCCACATGATCCATATATTCTTTCTGCCTTGAAACCCACTTTTCATTTTTGAGTCAAAAAGTAGAAAATGAATGCCAAACTACTCTCCATTTACACTTAGCGAGGATTGAATACCAAGTACAAAAAGAAGGGTGCAATTTTCCATAAATTAGCATCTGAAGTGGACTTCATTTTGTATGTTTTTAACATAACCAAATTGTCTCCCATCTTAACTGCCTGACATGCGAATATTTCTTGTATTCCTTTTTAATTTAAACAAGGGAGCCATTTTAGAAGTTCAGTAAGGTAAGTAATGAGAGAAGATAAAGAACTCATAAGAACAGATGAAAAAAAAGAGAGAAATAACTGTAACTTTTAAACCAAGATGGATGACCACAAAAAAGAAAAAAAAAAGATAATAGTAGCTTGTTGTATTCTCAGGAATAGGATTTTGTTTTACATATTTGGGAGATTCCACAGAAGAATACTAACAAAGAAGCCAAGTTTCAATCCAAACTTCTCTAATTCCCACAACAAATGAAAAGTTCAGAATTACAATTTCTAAAGTTGATTAAAAAAAAAAAACATATGCAAGCTCATAGATCACACTGAAACTGTGAGAAAGTAACAGAAAAACAAGTTTAGTTGTAATGCAACAATCACTGAAAATCAATTTGGTTTTGGGCCCAGATTGCGACATGATTACTAAACCATGGTATATTTTTCTCATGTATCTATATATTTTTTAATTTATTTTGCAGTTAGCCAATTAATCTTTAATCATTATTACAGCGATTTTTTTTTGGCTATCTTTAAAACCATTTAGTGCTATAAATTATGATTAAACCGATGTTACAATAACAATATTGCTATTGTGCTTGGAATGGATACGTGTATCAATGGTAACTGGGAATTATATATTTAAAAAAATAAAAATAAAAACATTAAAAACTTAATTAATAGAAATGATAATAAAAAGAGGCAACGAATTACTAAAAGATATAATTTGAAGAAATTAATTATAACAAAATGAACTAAATCAAATAATGAACTCAAATAAAGGAAATAATTCTTTTTACAGTTTGGAACCAACAACCGGGGACATAACCTTGTTCCCCGAAATTCTAGGCCAGTTTTGATTGTTATGGTTCCAGGCCCAAATGGGAGATTAAGTGAATGTACAAAAGAAAAGGAGCTTAACTTTTATTTTATATTTACGAAAAACATCCTCAGTTTTACTCTAACCTATTATATAAGTGGATCACTAACCTATTCTCACAAAGTTACTATAATCGATTAACACTATGATAATTCAACCATTAACCTATTATGACCTCTTCTAGATATATATTAATTTTTACAAAAAGTACCAAATGATTATCAAAGATGACTTTTTTCTTGACAAATGCATGTCTATAATAAAAGAGAATGAGCGCATATACCTTTAAACTTCTGTCAGGCCCATTCCAGCACCTGTCACCATTTGAAAATATCATGGTTCTGTAAGAATCCTCAAATTTCTCCCATCGCCTATTACATAAGAAAAAAAAAAGATAAAGAGACAGAATAATGGAGTCAGCCTATAATTGCATATAAAATGAGTAAATATGAGAGGAGACACATGGAAACAGAGATGACATAGAAAGTAACAGATTGACAAGGTGGCTTCAAGAATCTCATTGGTGCATACCCCAAACGAGTTGTTGCATGGCCCTCCACCTGAGAAGCTTGTTTGAAAGGGCAGACTTTGTAAACATACCTGAAGTAAATATTTGAATTACCAATGATAAGGAAAAGTTGAATCAATCAAAAATAGCTTCCGAATAGAAAGGAGTAAGATCAAAAGATTATTAGGAAGTGTTTATAACTTGTTCTGCTTGCTCTCAAAACAGTTATCATAGAATGAATAGAACTCCTTCTCCTTTCCTGCAATATTAAACAACATGGTAAGCTTATGAAAGAAGCCAATGGTACAGGATGCATAAAGATAGAGTTTATCACATACTAACCAAAGTCATGTTTTAACTTTTGCTCTAAACTTGATATCCTTGACTGTATTTTAGACAACTTGGTATTGGAATCTTCATATTCTTTGCGTACGTGAGCCGCCTCTAAGGACACCAACAGGAAACAGATGATAGCACACTATAGTTTCACAAAAAAAATTACCATAGAATAACATAGGGCTGTAAGCTTACCTGTTTTGTCCACTGGAGTTTGGAAGAAATTAACAGCTTGTATAATGCTGCGAACAGTTCGTTGTATCTTCTCCAACCACGATGGGTTACTTGAGGAGGTTGTATCTAACAAAACAGTTTATTAAATAAAATAAAATATAAAGAGTTTATCAAACCTAAACTATAATAGGTTGAGTTTTCAAACACAAGATTGATCCAAAAAGGATAAAAATAAAGGAGCAAAGAGTTGCAAACCTGAGAAGTCTGATTCATCCTCAGGATCCGATTTGTAAGAAGAACTAGCATCATCTTCATAAGTCTCATCCATACCATCATCATATTTGCCAGCATCATCATCAGTTTCTGAAGCATAGCCATCATATTCCTCATCATGCGTGTCTGGTGGAATCTCTTCATGGTCTTCATGATCATTATCCTTCTTTGCAACATCATCTCCCTCAGTCTGCCTCTCAGAATTTCCTGTCCAGCGAGAGGCAACAAGGCGGCCCCTCTCTTCCTTTGACAAACCTTCTGTATTTTCAGAAACATCATTGCCCTGTAGGTAACATGCAGAAAAATAATAAAAGACAGGTACTAATTCTTAGTCAGGAGGACTGTCAAGTCCCAGGCATGCAATTTATCAAAGAGTTCAAAATTCTGAGAATTGCAAGGAATATTCCAAACGACATCATAGTTTTTTAATATTCCAATAAAAATATTCAAAATTAATTAGCAAGCTTAGATCACACAATTAAATGTTTAAAATTTTATTTTCAAATTATGTGCTACAAAAATTTTTGCTTCTGTACAGATAAAAAGCAGCCGCATTTTACGCATATGATTGAGTTGACAAAAACCAAATAAAACCTAAAATGAAAGCTTGTCATACATTATGCCTTCAAAAGAAAATAAAAACCACAACGGTTACAAGAGAGAGAGAGAAGAAAGAGTTTCAGTCACTAGAGCCTCAGTAAGTCCACCTCTTTCTCTCTTGCCCTAATCCTCCTGTTCTTCCTCATCATCATCCTCTGATATTTTCTTTTATATATAATTTCATGAAATTATATTATACACATGAAGAATCTAATTTTGTGAAATTACATATTTATTCTGTTCCATGGTGGAACAATTTGGACAAATGTCTTCATCAAGTTAATTAAGAATGAGAGAGCAGTGATTTCAACAATCACAGCAAATTCCAATCTCATATTGCTCTGTGAACATCCGGCAATCTTGCAGATACAATGTTGTTTTATACATCACTTGAAACTGGAATATGACTACCTCATCCTGTTCATGCATGTGCCAAAGGAAGTGTATGCATGAATATCACTACAGTTAACACATGCACACGCGCACACACACATTGTGACAGCAAAATTATTGGGAAATCCACTCCATGAATCAAGATCATGAATGAACCAAATACTGTAGTAAACAGCATGTTAGAACTTTAAACAAAGAGCAAATACTAAAGATTGAATTTCAGGTCAATATTGGAGGATGATAAAACGGCATGCACTTTATTGTTCTCTCTCTCTCTCCCTATCATTAGGAAAAAGAATTAACAAGTTCACAGCTTCATCATGAGATACCTCATTGCCAGCATTATGAACAATTTCACTCATAAATGCAGTCTCAACTTGGCCTTTTGGAGATGCAGACTCTTTTTCTACTTCATGCTACATTAAGCAGAACAAGATGTCCAGTTCCCAAATGTCTAAGCTATGAGAATAGCACTTCAACAGAGAAGCAAAATCATCTTTACAAAGGATGTTTGTCTTTTACCTGCTCCATTTCATTTGGTAGCGATCTTTCTTTTCTGGAAGTACCTTCTTGTTCAGCATGAGCTGTATGAGCAGCATAGTCTTCTGCATCATCCTATTATTGGGCATGAATGTTACAGTTATTAACAACATCCTTTTGCCTAGAGTCTAAACAGAGCTCTAAAATAGCATCTTCATCCAAGTTGACTTTCAAAATCATGTTATCTGAACATATTTGTAAGAGCCAGAAGTACTTGAACAAAATTAATAACTACTTTTAACAAAAGGGGACATGTTCATACAGATTTAGAAAGAAGTCGAAAATCAAAGGTAAACTCTAACCTGATTCAAAAAAGAATCATCTAAAACCCGAATTTTATCATCTTGGACACTTTCCATGGGTTCTTCTTCAACATTAGCTTTCTCCACAATCTGCTCTTTTTCTTGCTTACTTTCCTCTTCAACTTTACTTTTACCTGTATTAGACTTTTCTTCAGCTTCTCTATTTTCTTTCTCTTCTTTTTCTTTCTGTAAGCGTTCTTTCTCTTCAGCCCTCTCTATTTGTTCTTTACGCTCTACATGGAAGTTGAGGAAGAAGAGCAATGTGTAGCAGTTAGTTCCACATTACCAAACAACTGCCTTCAGATATGTTTTACATACCTACCTTTTATTGTGTTCACATCTTCTTAATATAATGGGTAATACATTTGGAAATATTTTGACTTTAACAGCAATAAGTATGGAAGATTGAAATAGAATCAGTAAATGCAACTCAATTCAGTGACTCAGAGAATTGGAATGGACATAATGAAAAGAGATAATTGAACAGAAAATTACAAATGCTGTTGAGGAGAAAACATGGACCGAACTATACCCTTAAGCTGTTGAACTAGCCCTTTCAGTATGTTTTCCTCATTTCGTAGCTTCGACAGCTCTGCTTCATCTTTGGCAATTGTTAGTTTTGCCTGTTCAATTTCCTGCTTTCTTAAAGTAACTCCTTCTTTATATGTTGCGATCTTTTTGAGCAACTTATCCCTAGCCACTTTTCCAGCTTCCCAGCATGTATTTCGGCATTTAATTTGCCCATCATATTCATCACTCCCATCACAGCAATCTGCAGGGTGAACCAGAAAATTATTACAAAGAGGAAAGAATAAGAATATGCATCCTTATTTTGAACCAAAATGAGAATAAAGGGGAAGGGGACGTCACTGGAGGATCGAGCACAGAGATTAATGTAATATTAACCACAAAGCAAGAATTGAAACAAGAAATTGGAGCCATCTTAATTAGCTGCCTTTTTTTATTTTTCTTTTGCAGTCCTCATTCAACACTCCGTTTTGACTAACAATTGCTAACAAAGCCATATCATGCAGATCTTTGGTGGCTATGGCCCCATCAATATAAGAGTTTGACTAACATGTGATCAAAATATTGCTTCCAGTTGTTTCAATTATTAATCACACTGTTTTGTTTTTTGGTTCCTTATTCATCTTCTTCTGAATCAAAAGGATGAGGAAACCACAAAAATAGTGCTTAAACAAAAAGATAAAGAAGCAAAAATTCAAAAATCATTACACGAGTTTCCAATGTCACACTTACCACAGATCCTATCATTCACTCTGGAAGAAAATAAAAGAAGAGGAATATGCCCTGAATTTCGACAATAGAATTTTCCATTTGGACAAGCTGATGTGCCTACAATCAACAATATATATAGTCAATAGAAAAAGGCATTAACAAGGTCGCCTGATCCTAGCACATTATCAATGGAAAAATGTGGAAAGTTTTGAATTGGAGAACACACTAAAAATCCAACAGAGTGAGCATGTAAATAGAATCAAAAGGAAGTGACCCCTGAGAACAATATTAAGTACATTATCCATGCAAAGAAAGATTGACCAATCAACCAGAACAATAGAACATATAAAACAACTTTTTGGAAACTGAAATACTCGTAGCTCCAAGAACGAAAATTGCGCAGAATCTAAAGCAATAAAAGGAAAAATGAAAGAATTCAAATGAACAAATAACGCTCAGGATGACGGAATATAAGCAGAAGAAAAATAAGAAGCACAGTAAAACCCACCAGGCTCATCACTGCCATCAGGGCAATCACAGAAATCATCATTGAGCTGAGCTTTGGTGAATTTCTTCGATCCATCTTTACATTTTATCGTGTCAGACGTTGTCTTGTAATAATTCTCATCTGGGTATACAAATATTCCCAGAAAAAAAATTGAAAAATATCACGTTAGAAAAGATGAAGGAAAAATTTGGGGGAAAAAAATAAATTCAGATAAACGAGTATTAAAGGGGGTTCGACCTTGAGGAGGGATTCCAAAAAATGGGTCGTTGGGGACAGCTGAATTAGCAAGCTTAGAAATAAAAAACAATCCCAACAGAGAACCATATATGAAAATTAAACTATCAACTTTCATTTTACTTGAGAACACACTCAATTACTAAATTCTGATAACTCTGCAGTTACACTCAGCGCCAATTTTTCAGCTACCCAGAGAGTCAGAAAGGGAGTGTGTCTATGTGGGTGTGAAGGACAATGGGAGGGGAAACCCGGGCTTCGAGTTTTACTTTCACAGCACAAAAACGACGTTGTTTTCCAGTTTACTGTAGTTTTTGTAATGAAATACTGAAATTTATTAATTTTTTTTTAGGAAATTTCACAAACTAACATGCGTACCCTTTAAAAGATATTTATGATTTTTTTAAGTTAATAACTTTTGTAGAATTTATATATTTTTAATGATTCTTATAAAATTTATAAATTTATTGATGATTTTCATACTTTATAAAAAATATATTGAAATTTTATAAGAAAGTAATACTATGTTTTGATAGAGGAATTTGAAATAAGGAATTTTAAACATAAATTAATGTTAAATTCTTCATTTTGTTTCTTAAAAATGGTTAAAATCCATATATTTTGGAAAATTTATCATCCATCAAAATCATTCATTTTTTAAACATTTAATTTTTCAACTCCAATATGGAAAAGTCCAAAATCTATTATTTTTTAACAATGAAATATTGTTGATAGATTTTTTTTTATTCCAAAATTATTTCTAATAAATTAATAATATTCCAAAATTATCATTAATCATAAAAAAATAAAATTTATTTTTATTTTTATTTCAACTAATTGCTTTATTATTATTATTATTTTGTATAATATAGTGTTAATATGTATTCAATTATTAATAAAAAAATATTTTTTAGCAATGTAATTAAAAATTACAATGTATAATAACTTTATTTTTTTATTTTTTAACTCTTAAAATAACCAATTTTATATTTTAAATTTGTAATTATATAGTAGAATTGATTATCAATATTTAATAAAGAATAAAACTGGAAATTAATTGTTAAATCAATTCATTGTAGTTATTAAACAAAATATAAGTGTAAAGATAATTACATCATCAATTCATAAATTTTATAATAAAATCAAACAATAGAATTCAAAGATTTCACAATCCATAAATTTTATAAAATCTATAAATTTTAAAACTTTTCAATTTAAATGGTATCTAAAAGACTTTTGCAAGAATTTATAAATTTTATAAAATCTATTAATTTTAAAATCTTTTAATCCAAGCAGTGGCTAAAAGACTTTTGCTATATATATAGAATTACATAAAAAAATTTTAAAAATACAATGTTTATAAAAGTCAACAACTTTTTGAATACTAGTTTATTTTTATAAATTTTAATTGAGTATCATTTTATTTTTATAGACTCTTTTAAGTCTTTAAAAATCTGAATTGAATATCTCATAGCTTTTATAGAGCTATTATATATTCCAATTAAATATAACTTGACTTTTTAAATATATTAAAATCTTAATTTTGTTACCAAAATTCTATAATATTTTGTTTAACATTTTCACTAATATATTTTCATCTTTCGCCATTTTTTATTTCAAATCTACCGTTTTTCCTTCATAAATCAAATTGAAAGAGAACAAGCAAATATACCATTTTGATCGATTTATCAAAGATTTTCGCCTATAGAATATCAGTTGCAGAAACCCTGTAATGCTGCAGGAGGAACATAGGAATCGTTTTCACTTATTTTGCAATTAGAACTATTAGGTGATATCCCATGTCACTCTCACATCATGTGCCCACGCCATTGCCGCAAGATTTGCACTTGCAGTTCACGTCCTGTACTAATCATCAAATATTTTTGTGAATTCTGTGGGAAGTATGCTGTCAAGAGAAAGGCTGTTTGAATTTGGGTTTGCAAGGACTGCGGGAAAGTCAAAGCAGGCGGTGCCTACAGATTGAACACCGCCAGTGCTGTGACCGTGAGGAGCACAATTCGAAGGCTGAGGGAACAAACTGAGAGCTGAGCTGGTTATTGTCATTTAGATGTTTTTTTTTTTTTTTTTGAAATAAGTCATTTAGATGTTTGCTTTGTTGTTTTTGCCACTAGACTAAAAAACGCTTTGAGAACGTCAATGTATATATCTGATTTTGGTATATGTAATACTTTTCTGTAGTTGTTGATAAACATTCTGTAAATGTGACAAACTTTGTATATATTTCCGATAAATATCTGATATATTTTTAGTAAATTTTGAATAGACATTTAATAGTTGCTTGTAAATTTTTGATACATATAAGGCAAATTTTAGATAAATATATATAAAATGTTTGTTAAAATAAAGATTGGCAGAGGGCTAATTTCTTCACTTGTCACGTATTCTCATAAAACTACATCGTTTAATCCTAGGCTTATAGAGTATCATATATATATATATTGCCGTAACATATCTGCGTAACACAAACCCCCATTATCAACCCTCTTTTTATTAGCCCTGACTCTCTCGCCGCCAGGCGCCAGCAGATACCAGCCATCGTCCTTATTAGCCGCTAGCATCCACAGTCTCCAGCAGCAGTCGCCGTCATCTACGGCGAACCCGCAAAGTCGTCGCTGTCGTCGTCGGAAACAGTTCCTGTCGCCCGCAACCACCGCAGCATCATCTGGCCACCTGCTTGTACCAGTCCTACCAACGGCCAAGTAATTTTTAGGTTCAATTAGTTATTTTTCTCGTCTTTTTCTATTAATCTTTCTAAATCCTTATAGGTTAAAGAATTTCCTTATGCCTAAAGAATTTCTCTCATATTTCTCATGTACATTTTTACCAATCCTTATGTAAATATCTTTTCTCAGCAATGTTCATTTAGTTTTTTTCGAAAAGTGAACATTTGTGCATCATAAACTTGAATTGAGTAAATTTGAGCATATAGCTAAGCCTTTGTGACTTTAAATTTCTACTATTAATTTTATGCAGTATATAACATATGAACTAATTGAACCTACCCTCTGTCATCCCTAGTCTAGCTGCAGATTATTGGCTTTGTTTTTTACCTCTCTATATAAGGATTGTGTGGAGGGAGAGTGGAGCGCTCATTATTCAGTAAAATGAATTGTTTTAACGTGGCAAAAAAAGTATTAAAATTTGAATGCTTCTTTTTCTTATTTACTTTGCAGCCTACAAATTTGAAGTATCTAGATGGGTGTCAAGCAAGATAATTGTGATCCTGGAAACTCTTTGCCTCCTATTAAACAGGTAAAAATTTTGGTTCACTTTTTTAATCCATAAAAAGGTAGTCCAAAACATTAGTTTAGAATTTAATTTTAATGGAAGGGATTTTTTATTTGCAGGAGTTATCCCATGACTTAGATACAAAAGTAAAGAAGTATCTTAGGGGAGAGGGTGTTGATTTGGAGGTATGGCACTGGTGACTGAGATTTCTAGTGGCCGAACTTTGTTTGCTTGTTTTCCTTTGCATTATGATTCTCCCTACTTTCCAGGTGTTGAAAGACAAAAAACTGAAGGGACAGCTTTCTATTAGAGAAGAATTCTATGAAGCATCTGCAAAAGCTGCTGCCAAGGCTGAAAAGGTGATTTAAATTGATGATGAACGTATATTTCAGTTCACTCTAATTTGTAACTTTTCTTTCCTTTACTTACCTGGTTTTGAAATACTTATCCCCCTTTTTGGTTCAATTCCATCAAGGAATTCATTTAATTTGCAAATTAAATGAATTCCATGATTGAATTGATTTGCAAATTATTCTACCTCCAAATTCTATCAATTTTTATGAAAATTGGTTTAATTATAACAAATTCCATGGGACTAATTTCAAGTAATTGCGAATGATTTTTCACACAGAAAAAGAATTTATAAATGAATTCCATAAAATTTTATGTTCACTTTTACCAAACATGCCTTTAGGTTAGAATTTTTAGGTGAATCTCAGTTTGATGCTATAATTTTACTTGAGATATCAAAATAAATTTTATTTTTAGAAGAGGATTATTTTGTTAATTGAATAGGTAGTCTAAGATCCTGATATGTTATGGCACCTTAACTGCTAGGTTTCCTCTCCACACAGTTGGATCTTTCTGTAAAATGTAGATTCATTTTTCTAATTAGTCCTTTTCTAATAAGTGATCTTTCTAATCAGTGGCTTATGCCGAGTGTTGGAGGCTATCTTGAGGCCGAAGGTACTGAAAGAACATGGAGGATTAGACAGGAGTCTATTGCTCCTGAAGTTGATATTTTAAGCTCAAAGAATCAACATGATATAATCTTACCAGGTAGTCTTTTTTCCTTTTTTGGAAAGAAGAGGTAGTCTGTTATTTGATTTGCCTTCAGCTCCTTTTGTCTATGTTATATCCATTGGTCATGAATTTGTCAATTGTGTTTGCATGTCAGGATAGTTAATTGTGACATTTCTTTTAAAATTGATATGGGTTATTTTGCCCCCCTTGTAGTTAACTAATCTTCTCATTTATATCAAATATTTTATATGAAATGTAATAACGAATTATAAAGATGTAATTATGAACTAGAATTCAGCTCTAAATTGTTGCTTTTTTCAGTTTACACACAAAATGTATTCTTAAAATTCTTTGAGTGACTTTCTGAGACAAAATTCTCATGAATGAGTCTTATGACATGCTTTTACCTTCAAGTTACTTATTCTTGAGTAAAATCTACAGATCTTGGTCCATATACTCTTGATTTCACCTCAAGCGGGAGATGCATGGCAGTTGCTGGGCGCCAAGGTCACTTGGCAGTTGTAGACATGAAGAATGTAAGCCTAATTAAAGAGATGCAGGTATGTGCCACTTTCAGGTCAAGATGATTCATAGCAGAATGCAACTGAATACTGGATTAGACCTACTATCCCTTTTGACATTATGATGGATGATTTATAGGTTTAATGATCCTACTCTATAGCCAACCATTTTCATAATCATGACTTCACTTGAAAATTGTGCTAGTTAACAATCTTAAATAAGGAAATGTTTAATCTGGGTATAAAATTAGAAATGAATAAGATTTTGGTCACCTCACCTCACTGGTTAACTCATGAAAATTTTAAAATTGGTTGGCTAGGTTCTAGCTATTCGTGAAATCATAGAAATGGGCTAGTTAACTTTTAAAATAAGTTTGACCAAAAAAAAGGGAAAAAAAAAGAAATTAATGTAAGTGGGCACAGCACCAAAAGGAGGGCTCCTAAATAAAACCCTATAAGCAGTGAAATGAATGGAATGAAGTGTGCATTTGTCAAAATCAGAAGTGCAAAAACCAAATTAATTCTTTCTCTTGCTCTTCCTTTGATTTTGATATTTCAAACAAATGCTATGCTGTTTAATTTAGTTTCAAATCTGGCTTTTCTTTTGTTCTATCTGTAAAATTTCAATCACTTTTTATTCTATATTTTGGTCTATTTAATTATTGCCTGCTATTTTAATTTCTTAGTTCTTATCTTGAAGGCTAACTTGTATTTTTGTGAAGAGCCATCTGTTCTCATTTCCATCTTTTTTCCCTTTATATTGGAATTTGTTGTTGAAATTAGTAGAATCTAATCCTATAAACTCTTGTGTCTATTGCGTTTCCACAATGTATTTTCTAGTTCAATCTATAGTCTTATTTTTTCTGATAACTATAATTGTGTTTCTGCTTTGCTTTTTTTGGGAAACACTCAATATCTTCCGTTGAGTCTAGGGGAGTTTCTTATTAATTTAAGGTCGATCTTATGATCCAATTATATGGACCTTCTGCCTCCAATCCTTTTTTTTTTTTTTTTTTTGAGGATAACTGCGTCCAATCCTAATTAACATGAAAATTGAAAAGGCAATTCAGGCAACCTTACTTCAATTGAACATTTTTTTAATATTTTTTTTTGCTTATGCAGGTTAGGGAGACAGTTCGCGATGTTGTGTTTCTGCACAATGAGTTCTTCTTTGCTGCAGCCCAGAAAAAGTATGCTCGTTCTGTTCCTTTTTTGCTGCATTTTCCATATGGATTGATAGATGTTTTGGTTTCAATTATTTTGGTTGTGCTTTTTGTTCATGGTTAATAAATCACAATTTCTGTTAATATCATAAGTTAGTATGCATTTTTCTGAAGAATAGACCAGCTCCCATTTGGCCTTTTAATTTCTGGTAATTACTTCTGGTTTGATTTTATTACTTCAGTATTTCGGGCGTATACATGGATATTGCAGTGTCAAACGTGCCTTCTGGGGATAATCTAAGTTTTACTGGACTTGTTTGTGCACTTGGCGCATGAGTCTTTCTGCTTTGCACTGGTCAGCTAAACATCATGTATTACATGCAGCCTTTCCCCTTCTCTTTTTAAGGAAGACTTGTTATGTCGCTCAAAAGTCTTAACCTTTTATATCTTATGTGTGAAGGCTTGCCCTCATAAGTTTTAATGGACTTATATCTGAATTTTTGATATATTACTAGTTTAACTTATTCCCACTTTTAGTCAATATCTAAGCCAATGCTTATATGTGTGTTGACTTCTCAGCTTTCCCTGTCTTGTTGTTGATTGTACATGTTTGCCTCTTGATTTCATTAAATATGCTAGCATTACTTACCCCTTGTTAATTTCTTAGATGAACTTATTGTGGGAAAAGAGCATTTTCATTTTCAATCTGTTTAGAATCCCATTTAATACATGATGTGCAGAAGTTGAGCTCATTTGAATTCTATTAAGATTGCTTGCTTGAGGAGTTTGTTATGATACTTATAAGGTTAATAGAATGCTGTCAGTTTACTTGTTATGGAACTCAATCTTAAAGATGTTTCTAATAATTACGAGTTTTGACAGGTACCCATACATTTATAATAGGGATGGCACTGAACTTCATTGTTTAAAGGTCTGCTTACTTTCCTTGGAGAATTCTCTATGTCTACAGTTAATATCTTTGGTTTATTTATTTTGTGGCCAACATTTTTGCATTAAGTGTTTAAACTATTTTTATAATATGACTCAAGTTTGTGGCTTTATTTCTCGTGTCTTTGAGATTAATGTCATTTTCTGTGTCAATTCACTTCATGTGATATGGATTTGAAAAAGACTCACTTAGGATTGCATGTTAAGTAATCTTCTGAGTAATGACCCTTGTTTTATGTCATTAAGCATATGACACTTATGATTGGTATTGATAGGTGAGGGCAAAAATATTGTTGGACAAGAAATTGTATGCCAAAAACACTAGGTGTAGGTTTAGTAAAAAAGAATCTTTTAGCTTTTATATTATTAAACTTCACATACTGAAGCTCAAATCTAGCAAGAAAATTGGATAATCTTGTTTTCTCTTGGATTGGTGTACAACCTCTTATTGCTAAGAAAAGCACAGTTTTGCACTCTTTGTTTAATATAAAGAAACACACAATTTTGCGCTCTTTGCTTTGTTGGGTTGATGTACGGCCTCTTGTAAATAAAAGCACAATGGTCAATTTTGCTCTCATTGTTTGGACCTGTTCTTGATTGTTCACCATCCATCATCTTGCCGACTCAACTTGTGCAGCATGCAAGTATCATGCAGGTAGCAAGTTTCTTTTTTTCCAAAGATAACATTTTGTTCACCTGGTGCATGTGAACTGTGTAGATTTTATCCAAGTTATTTATTGGTTATTCTTTTGGAATTTGTAGCTCATGCAGCATGTTTTGCTTTGTTGTTTTAGATGGGTTTTAGGAATTTGCAATTTATCATATGCATATATAGTTTCACATAAAATAAACACTTTTTACTGCCGTGACAATAGTATGATTAACCCAAAAAAAAAAAAATCCACCCTCTGTTACTCAGTGGTGTTATCCTGAATGATAGCTTTTGTTTCCACAACTAAGTTTGCATTGAATGCCTTGTAGGAACATGGTGCAGTACGAAGACTTCAGTTTCTGAAAAATCATTTTCTCTTGGCATCAATAAACAAATTCGGACAGCTTCACTATCAAGATGTGACAATGGGTGAGATGATTGGTAATATACGCACAGGTCTAGGCTGTAGTGATGTGATGCAGGTTAATCCCTTCAATGGGGTTGTTGGTTTGGGCCATTCAGGAGGTGTGGTGAGCATGTGGAAGCCCACCAGTGCAGCTCCGCTTGTCAAAATGCTGTGCCATCGTGGTCCTGTCTCAGCTATGGCATTCCACCCTAATGGTCATCTTATGGCTACGTCTGGCAAGGAAAAGAAAATTAAGATTTGGGACTTGAGAAAATTTGAGGTTCTCCAAACCATACCAGGCCATGCGAAAACCTTGGATTTCAGTCAAAAGGGATTGCTTGCTGCTGGAACTGGATCATTTGTTCAGATTCTGGGAGATTTCTCAGAATCACGGCTCTATAGCAGATATATGGGTCATCAAATGGTGAAAGGTTACCAAATAGGAAAGGTGTTGTTTAGGCCATACGAAGATGCTCTAGGCATAGGACACTCCATGGGATGGTCTTCGATTCTTGTCCCGGGGTCTGGGGAACCTAACTTTGATTCTTGGTTAGCAAACCCATTTGAAACGTCTAAACAGCGGAGAGAGAAAGAAGTTCACACTCTTCTTGACAAGCTCCCACCAGAGACAATAATGCTGGACCCTTCAAAGATTGGTACAGTGAAGCCAGTAAAGAAGAAAGAGAAACTAATGAAGCAAGAAATAGCAGCCGAAATGGAAGCTGCTATTGAAGCTGTCAAGGATGTAAACTTTAAGAACAAATCAAAAGGCAGGAATAAGGCAAGCAAGAGAACAAAGAAGAGAAAGGAGGTTATTGAGACAGCGAAGAGACCTTTCTTGGAGCAACAAATGAAAGAGGAAGAAAGATTGGCTAAAAGACAGAAAATTAGTGAGGGAAATACACAACCAAAGGCTTTGCAGAGATTTTCCCGCAAAAGTGCAGCAGCCTGATTGAGCTGAATTTTTGTTGTCCATTACTTTCTTACCCGTCCAATTTTTGTGTTAAGTACAAAAGAAATGTAACTTGTAGTTTTGGTTATTTCATTTAGAAATTTTTCAACGGATGCCTATCAACCAAGGGCTAGAAATTTGAATCGTGATTTTATAGTTCTTTTTAAATTCAACTTCCATATTCTGATTTTGATAAATTTCATAATTTTAATGTGAATATACTATTGGAAATTGTTTTTGAAGCATCTATTTTTTTTTTTTCCTACATTATCTTGTTCTCTATCTTTTTATGTGCAATAGATCCTAAAAGTTCTCAATTCTATATTCATGTCATAAGAATATAATTGTTTGTAAAAAAGAGATGTCTGAATTGTAGTTTCACATATTGAATTGAATTGAAAGTAGCTATAGAAATTAGTTAAACATGTATTTAAACATCTTTTTGAAAAAATAATTTAAACATCTTTTAAAGTAGGATTTTCATTTTTTTTTTAAATGTCAAATTATGATAATTAGGCTTTTTCAAGAAAAGGTTAAACACATCCATGGAATTTACAATCATTAAATTTTTTTTTTCCCCTTGCCATGTGCTTACAAAATTCCATTTTATTTTGTGGTAAAAACTCAAAAATTGTGAAAGTGAAACGACGTCGCTCAAAAGAGAAAGACGCAGGAGATAATAGATATTATTGTATTCCTATCCATACATGCAGACCGCTGACGGTGAGCTTTGGGAGGAAGATATGGAGGGAAGCTCAATTTTAAGGTGTCCGTGCTCTTCATCTTCGTCTTCATATTTCGGTTTCCATTTTTCACATGTTTCATCTTCTTCTCTTGGGAAATGTCAAACGCTTAGTATGACTTTCGCGCCCATTTTCCGGGTCAACAACACGCAACTGCTGTTGCCGGTTTCGTCTCTTCCCCTTCGTACCTCTGCATTCGTGGTGGAGCAAACATCGGATAATTCATCCAAGAAGGAGAAAGACATGATGCCAAAGATTGATAAGAGTGGGAGGTTTTGCAGCCCCAGAGCCGCCAGGGAGCTCGCCCTGTATGTCCTCACTTTCATTTTTCCAATAATTTCTCACAGTTATTTTGGCGAACAGGTTAAGCACAATAATTTCTAATTTCTTCCTTCCTTACGCCTATTCTTTTTCTAATTGGGAATCCAGTCCAGTTATTACGCTTTCTTTCTTTCCTTTGCCTTTCGATCAGAATCACTGGCAACCTTTAAGAGCCTTGTCGATTTCTTCTTGCTTTCATTATTTCACTTCATTTCTGATGAATTTTACTTCTGCAAACTGGTTGCAATGTGCAAGATTGACGATATATGCCGCATGTTTGGAAGGGTCTGATCCAATTCGACTTTTTGAGAAAAGAATGAATGCTAGAAGAGGTAATGCACGTACTAGCAGGTTTTGAATATCTACTTCATCCTTAGTTTTGCTGATTGGCTTCTTTTTAATTCTCATATCCAGAACCTGGTTATGAATTTGACAAGACATCATTGCTGGAATATAATCACATGAGCTTTGGGGGACCTCCTGTCACAACCGATACTGTTGAAGAAGCAGATGAGCTTTTGCGCGGTGATGAAAAAGAGTCTGCAGTTGGTAATCATGCTCTTCTAATACATTCCATTCAAACTAATGAAACCTTTTTTTTTTATTGTCTCTTAAAAAAGAGGACCCTTGCTATTCTTCCAGCTCTCTCTCTCTCTCTCTCTCTCTTTTTCTGTTTCCTTTCTAGAGTGTCATAGTGTTTTTGCTTAGTTCATGTTCTTTGACAAGTACATTTGTTCGTTCATGGTCTTGTTTTTGTTATGGAGATCGTATCACTCAATAACAGAAATATTGTGTTACTATGCTGACTGGTGAATGCTATATTAGGACGGCAGCAGCCAACATTCGTCATTTCACCAATCACTACCCACCCAAAGCAAACCTTTTACCTTATAGAGTGTTGCACCATAAACCCTTGGGTGTGAGCAGCAGTTTGAAGCTGCAGTAATGCTACCAACTTTTCCAATCTGCAGTTTAGATTTTGATATGCCGCAAGATTATGGCTTGATATGCAATTAAGTAGGACAATCCATAAGGAAACTGGAGCAAGTTTGGTCACAAGTGATATATTTTTCATGGCTGTTGGCCGGGATGTTAATTGCATCAATTATTTTATGGAATTCAATTAGATAGGGACAGTAAGACCCAATGAATCTCATATCTAGCTTGTCCATCATTAACCAGCGTCTTTCATTTCGCATTAACAGCAGTTACTTGATCTTTGCTTTCTGAGACATTGCATCAAGCATTTTATGTTATGGACCAATAGAGGGGGACATAGTTCACTAATATCTTATATATCTAGTTTCATCTTAATGTACTAGCGTCATATTCCATTTTCCGCTTGATTATATTTCTCATGTCTTTTATATATGCTCAATTTCTCATTATGTTCTTCTTTCAAAATGTCATAACCCCTCTTGTTGTTTTGTATTTCAGAAGCAGAAGTCCTTTCAGCTCCTCCGAAGATGGTGTACAGTAAATTACTTTTGCGGTAAGCTCCTTCCTTACCAGTTAGTTGTGTAACTTAAGCTGCTGTTTACAATGAGAGATGGAGGAAACGAGATTTTACTATTTTGAACTGTCTGCTGATAGTATTTTTATGCTTGGTGGCAGTTTCACTAGGAAGCTTCTAGTAGCAGTAATGGATAAGTGGGACAGCCATGTCCTTGTTATTGACAAAGTTGCTCCACCTAACTGGAAGGTTTGAATTTCACAATTTTTGAGTTCTCTCTCTCTCTCTTTTTGGGTTAAGTCATGGTAGTCATTCGATAAGCTGATGGAATTTGGGATGTATACAATTTATTCATATTCCTGGTGTATTCCTTTCTTAGATTTATAGTCTTCAAGATTATTTTTGGTTGTATAATTAAAAAGCCACCTCATAGGGGCCAGGTGTCCTAAGATGAAGACTGCTGTTTGTTGGAAACAATTAAAAATTAGAATAAGATTACAAATTTGATAATAGCACAGTTTGTTCTTGAATTAGTCTCTGGAATTGTACTCGTTGGTTTTAGACCTAAATGCTAACTCCACTATACCCGCATCTTTTGTGTGATAAAATATATGTGTTGCCTAATTCTTTGGGGTTGCATTTGGATTGAGATTTTATAATTTCAAGTTTGGAAGTTGAGTTTGTATTTCAAAAATGCTTCAAACAGATTCAAGGAGAGTATTCCGTCAGAAAATTTTAATTTACACAATTTTATCTTGCACAAATTAGTTCAAATGACATTTTGTTACTTCCTGTAATAATCTGTGCAATTATTTCTTCTGAATACATATAGGTTGGTAAATGTATTAAGTTAAGTTTAAAAAATATACATGTGTTGGATAAGATTATGAGCATTGTAGTTAATTAGAGCATTTGACATTTCCTAAATTAATTATATAGATTTGTAATGCGCAAAAACAACTGCTTTATTTAATCCCTAACCCTTTTAGATAACTATGGGAACTTTAGTCTTAAACTAGTTCTCATGCAGATTCACAAATCAGTTCTTGAGAATGCATCTAACCCACCAAAATGAAGCCTATGCATTCAACTATTGTTTATGTAATTTAAACTAATTCATGAAGTTCAAATATAGGAATTTACTGAATTATAGATTTTGATGCAAAATTTGTCCAACTTTATTCTCAACCTGAAGCCTCTTATAAGTTCACTGTTCTTGCTAATCAGAATGAGCCAGCTGGGAGAATTTTGGAATTTTGCATCCTTCATTTAGCAATGTCTGAGATTGCAGTTCTTGGAACACGACACCCGATTGTCATCAATGAGGTAGCTCATCCTTTTTCCTGATGTCAGTTCTTTCTGTGTTTGGCTTTCATTACAAGTGTCATAATCTTCCAGTCATGCATCTCAATGCCAACCTGGAAATATCTTACTGTATTTGTTTATTGATGAAGGCTATTGATCTTGCTAAACGATTCTGTGATGGGGCTGCACCACGCATAATCAATGGGTGTCTTAGGACTTTTGTGAAAGATCTGTCAGGAAGTAGTTCGGCTCAAGCTGCAGACTCTGATCAAAAGGTACAAGTATAGAGCAAAAAATCATTTGAGTCTTTTGTCTGCTAGGGTTGTTAGATGTCCATGCGGTTGATTTTGGAAGAAAATGTTAAGAGCCACTTTCGTCTCTCGGGGAACTTTGGTAGGATGTCATTATGCAAGTTTGCAATGTCGTCAAAATTCAAAAACCAGGTGGGGGTCTGGTGACTGTTGGTAACAAACAAATGAGCAGAACGATGTATAATTTATATTGCTGTAACATGGATTTTCATAAAATATTTTGTTGCTTAAATTGAATAGACAAGTAAAAACAAATTTTTTTTTTTTTTTTTGTATTGCTATGATTCCCCTCTACGTGCTTCTAATTATGCTCTTTACATTTTGGAAAAACGATACAAGCGATGCTTAGCAGCACTTTTTAAAAGAGGCATTGGGTACTGCAGAAATTTGCTGCTTTGGTGCCTTTTGCTCATGTTATGTACAAAAACTCAAGGACCCATCAACATATTATAAAAAGTATTTGGGGTCTGTTTAAAAAAGTGTTTCTTTTATCTCTCTAAATAAATTACTATTTTTCTTTTTTTCATTTATCTTAAAACAAAATGGTTTCCTTAGGGAGAATTTGTAGCTAAAGCGCTTCTATAATAAAAAGGAAATTTTTCATAAATACTGAAAAAATGAAAAATAATTACAACTTTGCCTTCCCTTAATGTTTTTTTCAATTTTATCGTAAAATACTTTCTATAATTACACTAGCACCTGATGTATGTTTTGGATATATTTCAGAAATACTTTCAGCCTAAAACGGTTGTGACCAAAGACTATAAAAGTCTGATATATCTTGGGCATATTTTAAATATATATTGAGATACCTTCAGTATAAAACGGTTATAAACAAAGGCTATAAAAGTCCAGTATACCTTGGGCATACCTTAGTTATATCTTGGGGATACTTTCGGCTTAAAACAATTGTGGGCATACCTTGAATATATCTTATGAATACTTTCGGTATAGACAACAGTCTATAAAGTCTGGTATCCTTAGGCATACATTGGGTATATCTTGTGGATATCTTCTGTCTAAAATAATTGTGAACAAAGGCTATTGATATATCTTGGGGATACCTTCAGTTTAAAACAGTTGTGAACAAAGACTATATAAAAGTTTGGTATACCTTGGTTATATCTTGGGGATAATTTGGGCTTAAAACAATTGTGAACAAATGCTATAAAGTTCGGTATACTTTGTACATACCTTGAATATATGTTGAGAATACCTTCGACAAATAGACAACAGTCCGTAAAGTCCTGTATCCTTAGGCATAACTTGGGTATATCTTGTAGATATCTTCGGTCTAAAATAGTTGTGAACAAAAGCTGTTGGTATATCTTGAATATACCTTGGGTATATTTTGGGAATACTTTCAGCATATGGACAATATTTTATAAAGTCCGGTATATCTTGAGTATATCTCGGGGATACCTTCAGCCAAAAATAATTGTGAACAAAAGCTATAAAAGTCCGGTATACCTTGGGTATATTTTTGAAAAATAAAAGATAATTGATAATTAATAAACAAATGCATACATTTTATAAATTTTACCATATCCATGAATCTTCAATAAACATTTAAATCTAATTATACAGTTTTGATTTTTTCCATTTATTGTGTTTAAAGCCCTTCATCTTCTTCTTGGTATTTAAATTGCAGATCCAAAAACCAAGGTGCTATGCTTCGTCAGCTCTTATTGCGACGAGTTCAACTCCAATTCGATACTACTGGTATCGAATTCGGTGATTTGTAGAATTAAAAAATCTAGTTTCTTCATATTATTCATCTTATCTGATCTCTACAAATGAAATGAAAAAAAAAAAGGGAAGAAAAAAAAATTTTGGTACGAATGAAATTTTACAAAACTGATGGTAAAACTGAAAAAAAAAATTTAGATAAATGGTAAAATTTCGTCTAATAAAAACCAAGAGGATTGAAAGTACTATGGATAAGAAGTAGAGGCTCTTATTAGCAAGTGAGCATGTCTAGCCGTCCAGGGCATATGCCTTAATAGCATAAAAGGTTTAACCCTTTCCAAATGTTTCGGATTTGAGATAAAAAGCCATCCCCCCCCCCCCCCCCCCCCTCTTTTGCATTTAGAACATGATTAACAATGGAAGCAAACTTAATTTCTTGTGTGGTGACTTAATATTGGTATTATTAGAGTCAAGTTACAATTTTTTCTTATAAAAGTCATATAACTATAGTTTAGATTCAATAAAGTCATTTATAGAGATTTTTCAATAGTCAAAAACCGTAAAAGTTGTGTTAACATTTCAATTGGTACATGAAATATATTATATCATTGTACAAGTCAAATAGAACACCATGTATGTTTACAACTTAGCATCCACGTCAGTACCATAAATTAAAAATGATACCAACTGAAATACCAGAGTTCTATTTGAACTGTACATGACATATTTCATGTGCCAACTAGAATATTATTATGACTTTTTTTGGTTGTTGACTGCTAAAAAATCGCCGTAAATAACTTTACTGAACCTAAAACATAATTAGGTTGTTTTTATGGGGACAAAAAAATTATGCGACTTTACTCCAATAAATAAAATTAACCCACAAAAACTTAGATCCATGGTGAGACTTAACCCAGCCTAAAGCTTTCCTCATCCAATGAGAGCTTTTTTTTTTAAATAATAAATTTAAAAAAGAATTTTTTTTGGAAATGAAGATATAAAAAGAGAGAGAGAAAGAGAGAGAGAGAAAAAAAAAAGGAAAGATCAGAAATCATATAATTTTATAAAAATGGGCCTCAAACTCGTAAATGGGGGGGCATAAAAGGGCCCAGAGTGCGCCACTCTATTTAGGGTTTTATCCTCCCGCGCCCTATCTCCTGTGTCTTTCTATATATATGCAGCTTATAGGAGTCATGAATGGAGAAGTGGCAGTCTGCTTTCAGAAAACACCTCCTGTAAGTAAATGCACTGTATTCATCTTGTATATGTTTTATGAAGCCTAATATTGCAATTCTTTGATTGGTGTTTGCAATATTAAGATCAAGGAATCTATCGTTAGGCAATAGAAAGGTTGATTTGTTAAGATTTTGATGCATGGAACCGTTGGGTTTTATGTATAGTCTACCTTTAGCTCCGGTTTTCCATTCTTTTCTCCTGTAGGAATATTCGGTGACAAGGTAGATACATTTCTTTTTATTTGCTTATTCAGAAAGAATAGCGATGATGAAGACGATGATGAAAAAAATCAGACGGATTCCCACTGATTTTTTTTTAGCGAAATATGATATAAACTTTCCAGCTACTTCTGAGTCTTCATCATCAAAAATAAAATCTGTTTTGATTTTATTTGAACGGAAGAGAATGGTTACGGTTCGGTGATGCAGAAGAAAATATTTGCTACTCTTGATAAGGATGTGATGAATTTTATCCACCAAGATCTCTGAGGCCTTTTACCATTCTTGTGATTTATTTTTATTTATAAATTTCTGATGAAATTTGGGTTGAAATCTTCGAATCCAAGTAGTTGAGGTAGAAGGAGATCTTAGCTTCTCCTCCTTCAATCAATGGTCTCTTATGCCATATCCTTGAATGAGACCTACATAATTATTAATTCTTGTCATTATTCTTTTTCTTTCTATCCTAAAGTATACGTTTAGCTCCAATTATTTGGGTTCTAGTTGCTGGTTAGTGGAGATAATAAGATAAATTGAAGAAGTGGGTAGCATTATTCCTACTCATTTATGTCATTTGATCGACTGTCCTGGCTTTCCCTGTGGATATGTTTGATTGATTTTGCAGGGTTCAATTGGTTAAAGTGAAATGTATTTGGTAAATTTTCAATGTTTGACTAGGGTGAATTGCTGGGTGTTGAGAGAAATTCTGAGCTAGTATATGTGTACTATGTCGTGGCCAATCACTCATTAAGATGCTTTAATGGTTTTAATCACAAAATCTGTGAATTCTTGTTGTTACATAATTGAAAATCACGTGTGGCAAGTGAAGCTATCCAGGGAGGTCGATATGCTGTTGAGCTAGTATTTTCAATATGTGGACTGGTTGGCTTTATCCTTGAATTAGAAGATGAAGAAGAAGGGCGGAGTTGCCTCGGCCCGTGAAGCTTTGAATATAAATATGGCAATGGAACAATGTAATTGCAGCTGATATAAAAGTCTTAATTCTTTGTGTTTACAGATAATAACATTAATCATATTCTGTTAAATGTGTACAATCTAAACGATGTTTGAATTAAATTTGTGAGTTTATGCTGTGTTAGTAAAAATCAAATATGAAAAAAACTTAGAATGACATGTAAATAATAAAAAATTAATCTTCCAACTTAATCTATGCCAGCCATGCGATATCTTGGTCAAAGAAGATTGCCGACAATTCAATCCGCCGCTGGTCGGGATCTCAGCCAAATAATTTGAGCTTTTTTTCTTTATTTAAATCCTTTTTCTCAGTCGAATTTGGGTGTTTGAGGAGTCTCAATACTTCACGCAAACACTAATTCAAGTTTCAAAAATACAAATAAATTAGTAAATATTCACCGCCTTTAGAAAATCACAAAAGCAAATGCCTTGAGATATTTAGGGTTGTTTATTCATAGAAATTTTTTTATAAAAATGTTTTAATTTTCAAATTGTTGAAATTGAATTAAATAAGAACTTTATAAAACTAATCAAATGTGTATATGTATCATGTATTAATACCACATGCTAATCAATTGCTAACTAAAAGTACAAAAAATGGAAATAGAAAATAACAATGGGCATTCATTTGTTTTATTTTTCATTTCCTTTATTTTTTTACAACCGTGCCATTTTTTAGTAGGATAAAAAACTGCATGATCACTTTGGTCATATTATATATGTTAGTTTGGACTCTGACTGATTCATTCGAAATTACACTAATAAAATTTCAATTTCAATTCAGGCCAAAGAAAAAAAAATAGAAAATTTAATTTCAAAGTAGTTAAGTAAAATTAGAAATTCAAACAAAATTGAAAAACAACAAATTTAATATGGATTGAGATCGGAGTAATTAAATTAATTGGTATATAGAAATTTAATAGAGAAATTAATAGATTGATAATTATTTTATTAGATGCTTGGTAAAAAAGTATTATATGGATTAAATTGAAAATAATCAAACTTTAGGAGGCTAAATTATAGAAATTAAAAAAAAAAAAAAAGGGGGATGATGAAAGAAATTCATTTCTTTGAGAACCTATCTTTTAATGCCTTGTGACCCATCAGTTCACTGTCTTTCTCAGAAGGTGGATCAGACCGGAGAGACAGCAGAGACTGCCCCTATTGTCTATGTCCCATTCGCCACCTGCGCCTCATCCACTCCCCCTTGCCCCAGCTCAAGTCACCTTATCATGCTATGATACCACTCACTGGTAAATAGTAACCCAAGCTCCTTTTTTATTTACAACTCTTTCCTTTTCCGTTTGCGAGTACCAAAAGGCAAAGAAGCGAAGAGAAGAGAGGCCATGGATCCAGGTAGAGAATCTTAAGGTAAAGCTTTTGGTGGTTGACCGGGAGCCTTCATTCTCTAATTCCCACATTTTTCTTTTCTTCTTTATCCTACTCTCTTCTTTTTGGTCTATAAAAACTGATAATTTAAGATTGTCTCTTTGCATATGATAAGAAGGATGAAATTATCTGGGAAGTCACAGCTTGCTAATTCGGGAGTTGGGTTGGCGCCGGGGAAGACGACGTTGTGCTGGATTGTGAAATGATCAAACGGCATCGTTTTCTTTAGCTAAGAGAGGGGTAAAATTGGCAGAACACAGTAGTAGCTACAGTGCTCAAATCAGATTAGATATATAGATTATGCTAAATAGACATGTTTCTGCATTGAATTATTAATGTTATACAAATTATCCACTTGTATTTTACCAGTTTACATGGTAATTACTGACCAATGAGAATACAGCTGCTGTCCTATTTATTTTCTCATTGCATATACCAAATCAGATTAAAAATTTTGATTGAGAAGGATTGCACCTGTTGTAAATGCAGCAGTTAGCAATGCTAGTAATTTACAGTTGATTTGAGTGCATCCAATATCTGGCATCAAAAAAAGAGGCAGGCATTAGAAAGAGAGAGATGATATGATGTCTGTATTCTAAATTATAAAGCAATGTACATCATAATTAATTTGCCTTGTTCTTGGTGGGCATATAGAATGGCTCGAAGACAAGAGGAAATGGTGTATCTAGACCGCACACCCTGGCTACAGGAGCTTCCAACTGCAAAGACATTCTGTTTTCTTTAGCTGAAAATTATTAATCATTAAACAAGACTAATTTTAATTCAGCCCCTCATTCATGCCACCAAAACCGAGGAAACATTATCTAATATTTCCACCGTCGAGCAGATAACCCTAAACCATTGAAAGGTCTAAAACTCGATAGACTTCAATTTGTTAATTTACTGATGTTAGTAAACCATCAAAGTATCAACAATGAGATTATCTTCATTAACTATACAAATAAAGGAAAAGCAAATTGTTCTTAGTGTTGAGTTGATGGTTAGTTGCTCACCCTTAAGAAGCAACGTTCAACAATAGATGCAGAGATTTCAGCACCAAAACCTCCAGTTACTGGGGCTTCATGACTAATCTACAAGAGGCATCAAATTGAATGTTACTGCACTGCTCACTGTTCCACAAAGACAGTTGTTAGGACTGGCCTGTACTTACAAGAAGTCTTCCAGTTTTCCTGACTGAAGCCTCCACCGTTTCTTTGTCCCATGGTATTAAAGTCTTCAGGTCTATAAGTTCACAAGAAATTCCATCCTGCAAAATCTCATCGATTTACTACATTCGAACAAGGCAACATATTTATGGATCCAAGTTTACTTTCAGGCACAAAACAGAAAGGAAATATAAGAATAGGTCATTAGCATAATATAAGGGCCAAAAGTAGCAATAAAGACTCTAATCCGACATTTTGTAGACTGTCTAATATTAAAATAAATACATGAAACAAATGACAAGAAAATTAACCACTTGGTATTCACAATCAACATTTTGTTTAGAGCTTGCATTAAGCACCTGCAAGTTGAAATATATTTTCTGTAAGACATGGTTGATCAAGATTCTACAAAGGTGCAATGCATTTTCATTTGAAAATTTGCAGAAATTTTTGCCAAGTTTCTTCCTCCTAATTTGGTACAAGCCTACATGGATTTCACTAATGTGCTTAAACCTGCGTTAGAAATACATCCTGGTATCTGAATTTAACAGTTCCATATGCGTGTTGCCACGAACTCATCCTTACAGAGCCAACAAGATTATTCAAGAAAATCTTACATTTGTGAAACTGGTTTATGACATCCCTGGAAACGTGATAGCAAAGAACTTTCTATTTAAACTGCTGCTATGAGATCCAAGCCATGCCAATACTCCAAATTTTAATTTTTTATGATCATTCAAGGTAAAGGCCAAAAAGATGAGATAAATGATTTTAGCTCTCTATTAGATTGGGAAACAATTAAAATAATATAAGAACCCAATTGGATGTTCTATTAACATTTGCAAAAACGTTGGCCAGTCATCCAAAAGGGTAGCCAAATTTAATTTCAGGGACTTATTGACCTAATACAAAAAATCTTGCATATTGTACTACAATTTGAGATGTGGATGATGCCTAGAGCAAAATAGAGTTCAAGTTTCATGAGGAAAATTTGGCAGCAACGTACCTTCTCAGCATCCATGCAGGCCTGCTCCATGAGAGAAAGTTGTGCTCCCCAACCAACCAGAGTTATGTCACTGCCTTCTCGGATCACCTGATATTTTATTAGCAGTTCTCTTCAGATTCCTAATTCTAAATTCTTCCATCAAAATAGAAGTAGCATACCTCTGCCACTGACAATGGCAGCATATAATCATATTCAGGAACTTCTTCTACTGCCAAGCGATAAAGCCACTGAAAATCCAAGGCATTCCATGCATCAAACCCAGTATGAATAATAAGAAATATGGGTTAATTCTGTGGAGGAGACATTACTTTTGGTTCAAAAAAAACAACTGGGTTTGGATCCCGTATGCATGACAACAATAATCCTTTCGCTTGCTGTGGACTTCGAGGGATAACTACCTGTAGTACCAATGGTTAGTCTTACTGGAGATAATCTGTGAATCTCATACTTGAAAAGAGAATTGCAGCAGATTTAGAAGCCTTGTAAGATTAGGAGTCACTAGAAGCTATAATATTAGAATCAGCAAAATGAAAGCAGTGACACATAACAAAAAGAAAAAAAATCATTTTAAGTTCAAAATACAGCATAATGGAAATGGCTACCATTGTCTCACTTAAAAAAGGTTATCTGATACAATTTAGGACGCTTAGTTGTTTAATAGAAAATTTAGAAGAATGCGTTACTTTAAATCATGTTTTATCGTGTATTTAACAGTACACATAATTTTGATTACAGGTGTAAAATGCAGCAGCTGCCTGCAATCTGAACCAGCATGATAAGGACCGTGCTTGGTATGATCTGCTTGCTAGAGTACTGAACTGAACCAAGCACAGCCCATGACATCACAGACAGGGGTAACTGTAAACTATTATGACATGTCATTTCTTCTTTTATATATATATATATATATAGAATTCTCTATGGAAAAAACATTAAGTCATATCCTTTGAAATAATTTTGTCCCGCAAATATGCAGTTGTTCGGTTTTCAACATTTAATTTCAATATCATTCTATGGAAATGGTTTTAAATTAACAATTATGTCCAAAAAAGGTATTGATGGGGAAGGCATACTTTGATACCAGGAACATGACAAAAGAAAGCTTCAGGGGATTGTGAGTGATAATGTCCACCATGACCCACAGCTCCATATGGTGCTCTTATTGTTAAACCTGAGGAATCAGTTTAATATTAAAATTGGAAAATCGGAATGCAGTGGAGGAAGGGAAAAGAAATTAAAAGTTTGTAGCAATTATCTTGGGGAAAAACTGAAATTCACCTCCACAATTATATTGATTTCCACTTCGATATCTGAACTTTGCAGCTTCATTAACGATCTAATAAATTGTGAATTCATCAATTATAGGGAATTGCAGGCAAGAGTAAAAAAACTTGGTAATGGGGAAGATACTTGCCTGATCAAATGCAGGATATATATAATCTGCAAATTGAATCTCTGCTATGGCTCTATTGTCCTATCATGAGTGATTGCTAGAAAAGTTATAATGAACACATACAAAGAGTTTAGTAACAGAGGCAATTAAATCCATACATTAGAAATGAACACTCACCATTGCTGCTAGACCAATGCCAAATCCAACTATACCCTACAAGATCATTTTAGTAATGGCTAAAATTATGTAAATCTTGATAAAGAGAAAAAAGAACAAATGAAGAAAGAGAAAAAGCAAAGAATTATCAATAAACAATGAAGAAAAAGAAAAAGCAAAGAATTATCAATAAACAGAAGAATTAGAAGGTTTATATTTGATATGTAAAAATGAGATACACAAGGCAGGGCTCCTCATGACACTTTGCTGGAGGAAAAATGTACAAAGATCTATGTTGCTTGGACTCGGGTATGGGTATTTGACACGGGTATATATCTAGAAGTCCGACTTCCTATTTTTTAAAATTTAGGATACGTGGGTATAGCTAAAAAGTATCCAAAATTAGGAAAGAATATGGAGATAAGTCTATATATATATAAATGTAAATATTTTAATTTTTATATGTGATAATTTAAGTTAAAAATAGATCAAATTATAACATTAAATTGTTAAATAAGGAAACTTGAAAATATAAAAACTAAAAATTAATTGTGGTAATTTATTGCATTGACAAAGCGAAAACTAATAGGAAAACAAAGTAGCATTAAGTGAGAAAGATCATCCTCTTTTCCTATTCTCTTCTCTAAAGAAAAAAAATGATAATTAATTAAAAATTTGACATCCTAGAATCTCATCTTCCTATGATTTTATCTTCTCCTCTAGTATAGTATCTCTCCAAAGCCCAGCCGTGAAATGTCTACCCTCCTCTCTATCTCTCTTTATTCTTTGTGTCTCTTTCTCAGGACTCAACCTCTATTGTGTTTGGACAACAGTACCCACTTTTAAAGTGAATGACCTGGTACGTATTCCATACTCATACCAGTATCATACCCAAAAGGTACGGAACTTAAAAAATGAAATATCCGAGTAACATAGACAAAGATTTTCAGTGCAAAACTCCTCCAGAGATTTAAGCACCTACTAGGTTAAGAACTATATAACTTATACCTGAAAAACAGTAGACACTCGTTGAAACATGAAAATACCTGTTCACAAAGAGGAGTATTAAACACTCGATTTTTGCCAAATCGTTCAGCTAATCCTGTTGTGCAACGGAATACCCCACCAAAGCTTACATCTTCTCCAAATACATAAGAACTGAGATGGTGTATATAATGAGTTGAAAAATGAAGTTCCATCAGCATATTCACATTATATTAGTAAGTTGTAACTGCATAAAGTTGGCATTTCATGAAAACAATAATATTTCAAGATTCCAGATGATTTTTAAGCAAAACCAATGCGCTTCAAAAGTGTTTTTAGGTATCAAGTAGTTCGTCAAGAGCAAATGGCTTTGTAATGTTGAAACTGACATTTAGACCTTCTGCTGATATAAAAATAAAGTTAGATAATATGGTTCGTAAACTTAAGTTACCATCCATTAATTTTCCATATATTTTGTTCCTTCAAGCATGTTAAGACAAGAATCTTTCCTGATCTTTGACTTTGGTTAGCAAAAATTTTAGGACAATAGAAATGCTGCATCCCTTCTAGTTCTGGCAGTCATCATAGCTAGAAACGTCCTAGCGCAATTTTTCAGTAAACCGAACTACCATTGGAGTATTCAAAATCCAATGGAAGAAATCCCCTAAAGATATTCAAGCCTAATTTTGTTTTTCTTAACACAAACTATTAGCTACGGAAATTTATATTCAGTACAAACACTAGAACAAGTTTAATGTTAAAGTTGATCAAACGAAAAATATAAAATAAAAGTAGTAGCGAAAAAAAAAGCCACTAATTGGATTAGCACTCATAAACATGAAATGCCAAGAATAACCACCGCAAGTAGTTCACAAGAAAAAAAAAAAAAAGGCATTAACAAATAAGCAATCTTCCAAATAATAAAATGAAAAACAGAGAGAAAACGAAGCGGTAAAAAGAAAAAAAAAAATAAAAAGAAAAAGGACCCAGTATTGAAAAGCTTAGAAAATACAGAAACGAAGGTTGAAAAGGAAAAACGAAGTGGGTATATCGAGAAACAAACCGAGGATCAGATTCCATGGCGAGATGAAGAGCTTGGTTAATAGCAGAGCAGAGATTCATTGATTTGGCGGCATTTGATAGCAGTGGTTGATGAGAAGCAGTGGAGAGTTCCCTCTGCTTGCAAATTGAAATTGAAAAAGGACGTCTTCCTACAAATCTTCTCAAACAGGTCGTCATTATTGATTAACTAGTTCTCAATTTCAAAGAGATGATAGCATTGGATTGGAAGAGATGAATTTGCAGGCAGTGGAACGAGTAGGCAGTAGCAGACAAAGAAATGAAAACGGGCTTTTTAGAAAAAAATTTTATATTTTTAACTTTTTATTTTAAAATTTTGAAACAGGTAATATAATAAAATCAGTTCCTAAAAAATTAAAATAATTAGTTAATCAAATAAAAAAAATTTAAAACAGCCCCAAAGAATGCGTGAATAAGTTGGTGATGCATGTGGCAGATCAATCCACAATCACAATTGTTTATTATTTAATTTACAACCGTTCCTTATCACTAATATTTGGAGAAATTCGATAGACTTAATCTTCACCTGAATTAATTCAATCATATATACAGATTTATCTGAACAAAATAATTAAAATTTTATTTAATATTATATTTAGAAAAATTATTTTT
>CATIWF010207015.1:0-14849 GCA_949630135.1 Balakata baccata
TATTCTTTGATTAAATTTGAAGGAATAACAAGTTTTTTTTTTATGATAGGTATGTTCATCTGTCTCCTTCATCGATGACATTTTGGACCCATGCGATTAGGCCACATTATACCTTCGGTTATTTTCACTAGCGGTAGAAATTTGTTCAACTCACTTTTTTCTTCGAAAAAAAAAATCTAAAAAATTTATTTTCATTTTATTTGAATAACTTTAACCAAATATGCTAAATAACTAATTTGGCGTCAAATTTCTGATTACTACTTCAAAATTTTGGTCGATACATGATTTTCAATTAATATTCATCACATTCAGCTGAGAATTATTTCAATGAAAAGAAAATATAGTTTTGTTATTTTTTGGGACAAAAAATCTTATGATTTTGCAGCAGAAATTAATTACAACTCTCAGCTCTACTGCTTTTTTTTTTTAAAAAAAAGAAAAGAAAAACAAAATAAGATTGATAGTTAAACGATAAAATAAGGCATAAAGTATATCTAATCCTTATAATTGTCTAAATTTATCATTTTATCTTACCTTTTTTGTTTATTTTATCATATACAATTGATTTTTAGTTCATAATTTCTTATAAAATTTATAAAAATATGCACATGTTTCTTTAATGCTGACATGATACCATTGACGTACTCAAATATTTTATCTTATTATATCTTATTATGTCAACATTACGAGTCCACATACACATTTTTATAAATTTTACAAGAGACAATATTGGATAAAAATCAATTGTAAATGACAAAATGAAAAAAAAAAAAGATAAAATAGCAAATTTAGAAAATTACACAAGACCGGATATAAATTATGCCACAAAATAATATACTAATGTTGAATTGTGTTCAGACCTTACATTCAGTGAGCAAAACGGTGATTAGCATTTTAAAATTTTTGTAATTTATAAAAAAAAATCTGGGGGTGGGGTCAAATATTATGTGATCAAAAATTACAAAATCACAAAAAATTGATAGCTTAATAAAATATTTATCCACCTAAAATATTGACATGCGACAATTCAAATTTATCGAACACTCGTTTTCTCTCTCCCTTTCCTCTTCTCTTTTTCTTCTCACGCAACCCACAACACAATACCAAATCTTCAAATCCAAGAATTATAAAGGAATTTTTACAAAAATACTAAAACATACCAAATATTTACAAAAATCATATATTTAAAGTTTTTGATTTAGCATTTTTTAAGAATGCAAAAAAATACCTAAAAATATTATAAAATATCAAAACTCAACGTTTACCAAAGTGTTATCCGAAATTTACTAGAAAATAACTAAAATTTGAAGCGACTCATAGTTTATTTAGGATTTATCTAAAATTTATCAAAATTTATTCAATATTTATCAAAAGTTTACTCGATATTTACCTAAAATTTAGCAGAAAATTAATGAAAGTTGAAATTATTCAAGATTTACCCAAGGTTTACATAATATTTACTTAAGATTCATTAAAAGTTTACCACAAAATTAATGAAAGTTGAGGTTACTAAAAGTTTATTAAATATTTAACTAATGTTCGCTCAATATTTACCCGATATTTGCTCAAGATTTACCGAAAAATTAACGAAATTTAAAATTACCCAAAATTTACCAAAGGTTTATTTAAACTTTATCTAAAATTTTCTCAAGATTTACTTACTAAGTTCACTCAATATTTATCCAAAATTTATTAAAAAATTAATAAGAATTGAAATTGTATAAGATTTATCCAATATTTACCAGAAAATTAATAAAAATTGAAGTTATTCAAGATTTACCCGAAATTTACACAAGATTATCCAATATTTATCTATTATTTACCCATTATTTATCATAAAATTAATAAAAGTTGAAATTATCCAAAATTTATCCGATATTTACCAAAAATTTGCCCAAATTTTACCCATAATTTATTCATATTTTACCCAGATACTCAATATTTATCTAAATATTTACCCAAAATTTATCTAAAAATTTATTCTACATTCAGTATATCTCTCAACTAAAAATTAGCAAAGTAAATAATTTTAATTAACTTAATTAAATAGTAATTAAAAATAAATAAATACGTACACAAGGACAAGTGGTGACCACACAAGTTAATAAAATGTTTAATCCATATTTAATAGATGGAGCCAAGTTTTACTAAAATAAATAATTTTAATTTAGTTAATTAAAAATAAATGAATACATGCATAAAGAAAGGATAAAGTGAATGATGACTCTATATGCATACGTATATGTATAGTTGACAATTTTATATTGTGTTTTATTTCATATCGTATTTTATTTGATATCATATCTTAATTCGTGTCATATCTCGTATACACGTTATACAATTTGAAAATATTAGTTACATTCAACTAAACATGTATACACAATATGAGACATAATTAAACACGAATATTAATATAATTATAAAAATAACAGCTATACAATATTTATTTATATATAAAATATACTAATACAATTAATTTTGACATAATGTCTTATGAATTTATCATATATAAATATTATAATGTATATTTAAATATTTTATATAGTTTGACTTCAAAATAATTAAATTTTTTATATATTTTTAATCATATTTTAATAAATTAAACATGTAAAATCTACATATAACACGATTTTTTACGTGTCTTAATCATATTAATCATATTGACACGATTATAATCCAAATTCGTTAAGTTCAAATTCATATCTATTTAATTTTATATCATTTTGTGTCATTTAATTGTATCGTATCACAAATTGCTAGTTCTACATATATGTGCTGAAATACTATCTCAAATATTATACAAGTTAATAAAATTTTTAATTTATATTTAAAAGATGAGAAATGACAGTTTTTTCTCAATTAAACAAAAATTTTGCTAAATATACATTAATTACTATCTTTAAAAAGAAAAAAATAAAAAATAGGTAAAAAAAACAGTAACAATAAAAATTAGAAAAAATATTGATAAATTAAAAAAATTAAAATTTGGTATTTGATAAAATTTTTTCAATTCTAAGTTTTAAATTTAGGCTTTTATTATATGATTGGATGAGGTTAGGCGACGAGCATGGCCCAGGCCTAGGCCCAGGCCTAGACCCAGGCCCGATAAGATATTTTCTAAAAACACAAGGCTGTCGGCCACAGGCAACGAAAAGTAATATCGACGGCCGCAGCCTCTATTTCGTTTTCTTTGACTTTTTTTTTTCCAACCTGAGATGCTTGGCTTTGACCGAAAATCTTTATTCCCAAATTTTTAGATAGGTTATTTATAAATTAATTTAATTATTTAAATATATTATTGAATTAGTTTATCCGCTCTACATCAGTTCATCTCTACCAAAATGGCCCATACACACCAATAGCTGCAAATTATATTATAGCCGAGAATTCACATTACAGTATAGATTAATTACGTATAAAATATACGGTGATAATTTTATAGATAAAGTAAATTTATATATATTCATTTATTGATATAGATTTATTAGTAAAATATTCATTAATTTATTGATAAATATTCATTTTATTTTAAAACAAAATCAACAATAATTTTTTTTTGCTTTTTTATATGCAATTTGTTTCAATTTATTGTATTTTCGGTGTGTTTTATCTCGATTTTTTTGTTATGTTTTGAGTTTTTTTATTATGTTTTGAGTTTTTTTAAAAAGTATTCAATGAATTCGTATCTATAAATAAAAATATAAAAAATATCTATTAAATTAAGTATATTGAGAAATAAAATGAACTTGTATTAATATAAAAAATAAATATTTATTAATAAACTAATTAACCTTTTTCAATAAACTAATGAATATTTTTTTATAAATTAATAAACTTTTTCAATTGTAATGAATTTTTTCAATTTATTAATAATAAATTTTCTTATTAAACTAATAAATATTTACTTTATTCTTAATGAACTATAAATTTTTTTTAATAAACTAATGAATCCTTTCAATTTATTAGCAATAAACATTTTCAACAAACTAATGAAATTTTACTTTATTCGTAATGAATCATTTTTAATGATGTAATGAATGTTTTTTAATAAACTAATAAATTTTTAGTTCATTTGTAATGAATATTTTCAGTTCTTAATAATAAATTTTTTTTAATGAACTAACAAAAGTTTTTTAATAAATTAATAAATATTTATTTAATAATAAATAATAAATATTTATAAAAAAAATAACCGTTTAACTGTTATACGTAAATTTAATTTATTTATAAAATTCCAACGAACTCTTAACACGTGTGTGTGCACCTTGTTCCATAATATTAAAACAATTGCACCAATAGCTAAAGCAAACTGCTCTTTCTTTAGTCTCTTCATTGACCCATTTGGTCACGCTAACAGGTGCTCAGCTCAGCTCTTCTCTCTCTGTTATGCCGTTAGGGTTTCTTTCACCAAGGTTTCCTCTTTCAACTGTGCGAACGAGGGACTCTATACACTTACTTTCTTCACACTTTGCCTCAATTTTCAAGTCAAACCCTTGTAATTTTTCTAACTCCCTCACTACTTGTTTGTGTTTGTTTTCATTCCTTCTTTCTGCGTTTACTCGTTCTCTTTCATTCCTTTCCTGCTTTCTACTTTTTATTTGGGGTTCATTTATCATCAAGACTTGTTCTTTTTCTGCAAGGACTGGTACTGGGAGATTCCAGTTCTTTTGCTTCGTTACGCAATGATATTTGAGCTTCAGATATGAATTGGATTTCAGGTTTGATTTTGGGCTGAGGTGAGAAAGGATTCAAGGACAAAGTTTTTTGCTTTTTCAATATCAGCTCTAGGGTTTGCTTTTGCTGTTATCTATCTGTGCTGGGAATTTGTGATCTGTTCGAAATTTTTGGAGCTTAAATTTGAAATCTGGTGTTACTTTGAAACTTTTCTTTTAATAGTGGTTTGACTTTGTTGGTACGAGAATTTAAATCGCTATTGGGCTTATTCAAGTTGGATATGGAGATTCTGGAATTTATATTGTTGTGCCATTTGAATGGTTTGACTCCGATTATATAATTAAGTTGGATCTCAGTTTTCTTCTTTAGTGATTCTAAGTTTGGTTTGGGTATCCAGTAGTATGGATAACTCAAAAAACAGGCAGCAGAATGATCATTTGGGCGTTAACAAGATAAGCAAGAATATAAGAAAGAGCCCATTGCATCAACCGAATTTTGCTAATAATGCTGATAGACAGCAACCTCAGCCTCAGGTCTACAGCATAAGCAAGAATGACTTCAGGAACATTGTTCAACAACTAACAGGTTCTCCATCCCATGAACCTCTACCTAGACCTCCACAAAATGCAGCCAAACCTCAGAGTATGCGGTTGCAAAAGATAAGACCTCCACCTTTGTCTCCTATCAATCGACCCCTCATTCCTCCTCCAGTCCCTGCTCCAGCAGTAGCACCGCCCCCAGTTCCTTTTAACAATAGCTTTGTCAGGCCAGGCCAATTTGGACAGCCATCTCCAGCAATGAGACCTTACTTTATGCCTGGGGATTCTGTATGGGCAAATACAGCTGAGTCTCCTATATCAGCTTATATGCGTTATCTTCAGAATTCAATAATGGATCCTAGCCCAAGGGGCAATCAAGCTCAACCTCCACCACAACAACCGCATATTCAGCCTTCCCCTCCTGGTTTACTTCCTAATCCACCTATACTTGCACTACCCTCGCCACGATTTAATGGTCCTGTTCCCTTCATGCCTAATCTTCCTTCCCCACAAATGAATGGCCCTGCCCTTTTACCTTCACCCACATCTCAGTTCCTTTTTCCATCTCCCAATGGTTACATGAGTTTACTGTCTCCCCGATCATCTTATCCATTGTTTTCTCCTGGGGTCCAGTTTCCTCCACCACTGACACCCAATTTCGCATTTTCACCAATGGCTCAGTCAGGGGTTCTAGGTCCAGGGCCTCAACCTCCACCTTCACCGGGCCTTGTATTTCCATTATCACCTACAGGTTTTTTCCCCATCTCGAGTCCAAGATGGGGGGGTCAATAGTCCAAGAGATCGTATTGATGTTATGAAGAGCGCCGCTGAGTTTGATAAGGAGCAGTCACCATGGTATTGGAGCCTCATCTGCAATCTGTGGGAACTACATTCATCAAATGTTTTGTGTACTCTGCCTCTGTAAGATGTTAATCTCTCCACTGAAAATTTTCATGTTTTCTTTTGTCTTTTTCTGTTGTTAACAACAGTTTTGCAGCTTGTTTCGGGATTAGAATCATTAAAAGCTGCAATATTTTTAATATTTTGGACAAGTGTTGCCTTAGATATTCTAGTTAAGTTCACAAATGAATGATACATCGACATGAGCTGGGTGAATTTCATCAACATACCCCAACTATACAAATTGTAACAATTTAGTACTTTAAAGATTATTTTAGTTATAAAATAAAAATTGATATAATTTTATGTTACAAATAATTTTTGAAGTACTGAATTATTACAATTTAGATAATTAAGGGACCGTCAGTGAAATTCACCCGAAAGGAGCTGTAGCATGAAGACAGAACAGTAGCACGAAAGGAAGTAGGTGTATAGACATCAAATTTAACCATGTAGATTATGTCACACAAGAATTCTTGTGTTTTTGCAATGTTATGGATTAAAGCATAATAAGGTTGAAGTATAATTTCTTGTTGAATTCTCGAGCAATGCTCTTCATTACAATTCCATGTTCTCTGCAAGAATAATTTTTTTTAATCATTTCAAATTTTGATCATGATTTATTGCCAGTTGCATTTATATGTCAATAGTCTTGCAATGATTCTAGAAAAGGAAGAAGATAAACAGATTTCATTTGTAAATTTATAATTGCTAGAATAGAACGCTCAGGGTCTCCCAAGTTTCAAACGTTCAAGATAAGTAGAATGCACCATAGGTTCTATTTGGCTTCCTTACCCATAGTATTGAATTTTATGTGGCACTCAACTGTTTCACGTTATTTGATAGAGCAAATCACAGATTTGTTTTGGCAATTTATATAAAAAATCCTAAACTTTTACTTTTCTATTAAAATAATCATATTATTTATTTTTTAACTATTAAATATATATATTTTTAATTTAAAATCAAATGTAGTCTCATAAAGAATTTATTTTGGTTTGGTAGTGATGCGACATTCTAAAACTATTTTTTATCCAATTATATATATGATTCCCAAATTAGAAGTATGTCTGCATTGATCTAAATATGTCTGTGTAAATATAGCGTACATCTAGCGTATGTACGACTAGTTATGAATATATATATATATATCTATACAAATTTAAAGTCCTTTGATATCAAGGTTCTGCGTAGATCTATATATTTATTTAACTACTGTCATACTATTTCAAAAATATTGTCATTAATTTTTAAAATATACATATTAATACATGTTAGCAATGCAAAAATAAATAAAAAAAGTTCGGAGTGTCATATTACTACTAAATTAAATTTCTTTTGAAATTATATTTGATATAAAATTGAAAGAGTATATTTAAAAATTAAAGAATAGAAAATAGAATTATTTTGATAGAAATATAAAAGTTGAAGGGGTTTTTTTTAATGTAATTTGCCTTAGAAAAAAAAAAACAGATAGGCATTTTTCAAGATACAAATATGTCTTTAGCCAAAAGATTCAAGCTAATTAAATTTTAAAATTTTAAATTCCGTTTTTCATAAAAAAAAAAATGCTATCTAAATAAAAATATCTTTTCATGTTCACCAAACATGATTAATAGCTAAAATAAATCCAACATGATCTATCATGTTTCGGTGAACATGAAAGGATCCTCATCCCTAAAATATATAAATTTTTTTTATATAAATGAAAAGAAAAACAGAGAGAGGGGATATTTATTCCGTAAATAATTGGTCACAAATTGGCACAAAATCCGCATTCATTTTCTACAATCTGGTTCGACTTGTATCCGGTGGCAAAATCGTCATTAAGTAACTAAGGTTCCAATGTTCCATTCTGCATGACTAGAACTTGCTGCCAATGTTCTCTCATCAAATTAATTGAACCCAAACTTCATACGCATATAAAGTTTAATAATAAAAAATTATTTAGTTTCTGTTCAACTGTATCTACAAGATGTTGACTGAGGATTGCATTTTCATTCATCTGGTAGAGATGATGGACACAAAGCTATTCATATAGTAAAGATGAACTTCTTAAAGAAATATTAAATGTGAAAATATATACATATATATATATAGAGAGAGAGAGAGAGAGAGGAAAAACAAAATTAAAATATGCTGCAAGCAGCAGAAAACAGCCTCACACATTATGAACAAATGAAATACATAGCAAATAATGGAAGAAAAGGAATCTGTCCAAATAATTTTCTAAACTTGCTCTAATAATTCTTTGCTGCATACTTCCATTAATGCACATTTGAGGATGCCCTCAGGCGGAAAGACCGAGAGCGAAAATCACATGCTTGGCGTTTCACCAGCTGGTCCTGGCCGGGCATTCAAGAGGGGCTGAAGAGCTTTCACTACGATGCTCATGTTTGGCCGGAAGTCTGCTTCATATTGCACGCACAAGGCAGCAACAGCAGCCATCTGCATGAAAGACAGAAATAATTAACAAGCCACATTCAATTCAATCTTGCACCTTGTCATTAAGTTTTTTCCTTAATAGGGCTTAAATCATATGGCAAACACATGGCTTCCATGTAATCTACACATCTTTCAGGTAATTAGATTTAGAGGTGAACTCTCATAAAATTCTAATGCAATATGTAGAGGAGTTGGAAATAGTTTGGTAGGGCTGAGAGTGCAATTTGTTCACCGAACATGAAATAGGTAAAAAAGGTTGTTAATTGTAAGCTGCATTGCGATTTGATCCAAAATTTGATTTTGGGGAAAATCTAACATCCTAAAAATGTTCAAGAGCCAAATTGATACCTCATATTTCATCCGCTTTCTTAGTGCCAGTGATCTGGCAATGTTTTGAGACAAGAAAAAAGAATATTGGTGCAAACTGAAAAGGGCTTGAATTTGATTTGAAATCACAAACACACATCAACGAAGGCTAACAAAGACATTTTAAAAGACCAGGTCAAACCTTTGCTACTGCCTTGGGAGGGTAATCTCCTTGAAGTCTTGTATCAACACACTGCCTAACCTTGTCTTCACTAAGTTTTGGCGTAGCCTAACACATTCCAAAACTCAATTATCAGTCAGGAATCAGGGGAAGAAAAAAATCATACATTTCAAAAGCTTACAATTACATTAAAACTAGACTTATGAGAAAATTAAAATTAATAATAATAATAATAATAATAATTACCCAAGTCACCAGACTCTGCTGACCACGTGGTAATGTATGGTCAACAGGCTTTCGCCCAGTCAGAAGTTCAAGGAGGACAACACCAAAACTGTACACGTCACTCTTTGCATTCAACTGCCCGGTCATTGCGTATCTGCCAAAGCAAATGAATAAGTATCTCACATGAAGACTTTCAAACTGAGAAAATCCTAGTAAATGAAAATTTGATTAGTTCTTCTGCCAAGAAGATGAAAAAAAGAGTCAAAGCTACACTTTTCAAGCTTCTCAAATGCATAAAATAATGGAAAACTCAAGTTTAAGTTCCTTCCCTGAAAATTTCCAGCAATCAAATGGGGCATTGCTCAATTTTAGGTTCCAAATAGTAATCTATTAGCCAATCACTAAATAAAAGTGTCGAACATATTATCGCAAAGGTACACATCAAAGATTATAAGACCAGTTATTCTAGAAATAGTTTGTAAGTTGTACTACTGCTCAAGGTATTTAGATATTTAATTTTCTATTAGGTTTACATTTTTCTATTCTGTGATTGTTTGTGTAAGCATCCTTATAGATTCCATGGTTGTTTTGAGCCTATATAAGTACCAAGTTGTTGACTGAATTTTATGTATGTCAGGCAGTTTGATGCTTCATCTACAATTAATATTTGAAATAGTGAAGTCTGTTAGTACTTACTCAGGAGCATGATAACCAAATGTTCCGAGAACACGAGTAGAATGAAGACGTGCTGCCATGTCAGGAGCTTGATTTGACAAATCAAAATCTGCAATCTTGGCCACATCATCATCAAAAATCAGAACATTGCTTGATTTAATGTCACGATGAATGATATGAGGATCAGCCTTTTCATGCAAGTATTCAAGGCCTTTTGCAGCCCCAACAGCAATTTTAACCCGCTGCTGCCATGAAAGGACAAGACCAGGTTGCGCTCCTTTAACTCCTTTCCTACCTGAGAGAACAGGAAATTGATAATTTAAATACTTACAGTACCAAGAAATATGTCATGAAAAATTAAAATGATTAAGTTTTGCATAAGATGTCAATTCTGTCTGCTAGATTGACCATTTGTTATCAACATGGGTGTTCTGACATTTCCCCAAATTTTCACATAAGTCAAAGACTGATGGATGATCAGCAGAATTCTTAAATTTTATTTATTAATTTATCTGGCAGTGTTTTTGCATTGGGTGTAATTGTTATTGCAAAAACTTGCCAATAGGACATTTCTGATGCAGCTAGACACACGTCACTGAACTATCATACAGTACATCTGAAACAATGAAGCAGAATTAGAAATACCATGTAGAATGTCATGAAGAGATCCATTGGATGCATATTCATAGGCTAGTACACGGGAACCTCCATCAACACAATACCCAAGCAATTGCACAAAATTCTCATGCTTAAGCCTTGATACCATAGAAACCTGTAAAGTCATGAAAGAATTTGACATGCGAGCCCAAAGGATTAAGAAATATTAGTTAAGTTGCTAAAACAGTAATAGATTTCAAGCATACCTGGGCCAAGAACTCATCGTCAGGCTGTTTGCTCGCGTCTAACTTTTTGATTGCTGCAGCCTGCCCGCTTTTAAGAACCCCATAATATACTCTTCCGTATGAACCCTCTCCAATAAGAGAATTTGTCCCAAAATTCTCTGTAACTTCCTTTAGTTCATCAACTGAAATGACAGGGACTTCAATAGGCTGGATCTTAACGGCCTGAGCACCCTTAGGTGCTGCTTCTGATGCATGGTAACCTCCAACATTTCCTACTCGGCAAAATTAGGTTCAGATTATAACAGAAACAAATTAAAACAAAAACAAAGAAAAATCCACAAGAAAAATATCAAAAAACGCAACTGAAGACATTTTCAAATAACCACAAATGCACAATTATGAATTTAAGAAACACACTCTTAGCACCAAAAGAATTGGCTGATGCTCATTCAACAAATTCAACTAGTAGATTGGAATAGAAAAATTAGTTAATTGGTGACTGAAACATATCAGAATTGATGGAATCCTTACAATTTGGTTGGAATAAATACCTGCTGAACTTTTAACAGGGTAAGGGCCTCCATTGTCAGGAGCTTTATGCATATTATCTTCTTCACAGCAGCCAAAGCAGCTCATGATTCAAACACTTACGGGTACTGAGTACCTCTACAAAAAGCACCAAAAAGGATTCCTGTAAAAAACGGATATATAGAACTCAAGGGAAAAAAGGAAAAGACATATTGAAGGGGCAAAAAAGCTAGTATACATATGATTATCCATATATAAATAATAAATAATCAACTGAAACTAAGCCTTAATCCCAAACTAGTTGGGCTCAGTTTGATGAAGCATTTTCCTCCGTTTTACCATGCTTCAGACCGTATCTATAAAATAGAAATAATATACCAAAGAAGATCATTGTTCATATATGTTTAATCCAGCCACTTACAATGGAAATTATAATAAAATTAACACACATGTCGGATGATGCACCTTTCGGTAGACACAAGCAGAAAATATGGCTCTCCATATTGTGGAATAGTAGACCTGACATGTATTACTGAAAAGAAAAATTTGACTATTGATACTGCAGTTTGAATTGTATTAAATTTGTTCCTCTTCTCATTTGTTCAGCTTCAGCTCAAACATATCAAACTTATCAAGAAAATGCTTACCAAATTACTTAGTCAACTACACTGACAATGTAACTCTTACTATAGCAGGCCTACATTGATCCATTAAGCATAGCATTCAATCAGAGCAACCATAATCATGCAATGACCAGAAACCCAAAAAAAAAACAAACCATCTTTGAGGAGGATTATGACATTTCTCAAAAGTACAATAAACAAAACTGAGAATTGAGGAAATGGTGAAATTAGGAATAACTTGATGCTGTAGACCCATGACTGAAGTTAAAAATGAATCATGGCACCGCATGCACCAAAAACATTTGGGACTGAGGTGGCATTTTTTTTTTTTTTTTGCATAAACCCATACAAACACAAGACACCCTGTATCTAATTGGTAATGGAATAAACACAACACCATTGTATCTTTAATGTACTTACCAGTCGATTGCCGAATCAAAAGAAGCAAGTCCATGCATTGGTCCTAAAATTCAAATATATGCATGCCTCCTAAAGAGCAAGCAATCAGAACCAAACCCGTTAACGGACGGGCAAATAACAAACTGAAATTTCCGGGGACGAGTTTTGGGTCTCTGAAGAAAATCTATTGGCATTTGAAGGCTGATTGGAATCCTTAATGGAACAATTTGATGAGAAATAAAAATGTCATCAAAATTAAAAGGAAGAACCTACTACGATCAAGGACGCCAGCTATTGTCATTTATACTCATATTCATTTTTAAAAAATAAAGAACGTGTACCAAAAAACAAAATTATCGTTCTCCAAGATCAAAAGAGTAAAGCCTAACTGAAACTCAGCCATAACAGAAGACACTCATAAAAACCCAAAACTGCGATCAGTCAGCAGACTCAGCACAGATTCATATACGCAAATAGAGATGCGAGTACGATATTTTCACAAGTATGCAGCAATTCCTAACAACAGCATTCCATAGTAACTATCCACATTTCAGACGGTTATAGCAGCCAATAATCCAGCCCAGCCAACTTTACATCACATCTAATCAATACCAAAAATAAGTAAGCTTATATTCACAGATACAAAATCTCAACGATATAAATACAGTTCAAAATAACATTTATTAAAAAAAAAAAAAACTTAATTACTATCTTAGATAATAATATCACGAGTTTGGAGAACTGTAAAGCATTCTTATCAAGTTGATCACAGGCATGCAACTCAAATGTGAAGAAAATCCAGAATCAAACAAAAATTTATCGAAATTAAGGAGCAGAAGAGATGGATCCTTACATGAAAAATTTAGCAGAGAAATGATAAGACAAGAACAACAAACTGTCTTCAACCAGTAGTTGTAAGTTTGATTAAAATCAGCGGGATCTGAAATCAGGAAAGCCCGCAAAGGGTGCGCAGGATAAGGCGCGATGAGTGATCAAGCGTTCCTTAGATGAAGAGATTGGAATTTCTTTTGACTTGAATAGTTTAGGAATAATTAAGAAATAATAATAAATTAATTACTGATTTTTAATTTTCTTTTTAGTTTTTTTTTTTAAAAAAAAAAGGTGGTTGGCTCGTTTGTACCAGCCCGACTTGACTTCGTATTTAGAATTTTTATCGAATGTAATTCAATGATTTTTTTAATTTTTTATTGAAATATAATTCTAACAAATTTATTTTCCTATTTTTATTTAAAAATACACAAATTTTTTGAGAAAAAAGAATACAATGCCAAACTGATGTTCACTGTATCGGATTGAATTCTGAAGAGTTTCTATTGCATGGGTCAAAATGCGGCTGAATGAGATTGAATCACAGCCGTTGACAGGATATCGAAGTAGGAAAGTCAGACGATCAAGTGATGATTGGAGGTAAGACAATTCTTGCCGGTATAACATCGACCTACCCAAACAAATATCATGTAATAATTAAAATATCTATTTTATCACAATTCATTAATATAATTATATTTCTATTTATGAAAAAATAAATGCAAAATAGTACTTCCTCCCTTCTATATTAGTCGTGATTTTTTATAATTTTATTAAAATTAAAAAGTTATTAATTAATTTTAAATTTAGAAAAAAATAAATTGTAAATACGAAATTATCTTTAATTTTTCAAGACTAAAAATTTTAAATTTAATATAATATTAATAATTTTGAATCAATAAATACAAGAAAAAAATTTAAAAAAATATAAAAACAGTAGAAAAATAAAATTTAAAATTTTCTAAAAAACGACAGTTATTATATATAATAGATGGAGTAAAGATTAAACATACTTTATTTAATAATTTGGATGGCGGATAAAACAGGCAGGAAGAGAGAAGGGGCTATGTGGCGTAAGGTGAAGAGAGAATTTTTTTTAGGAGAAGAGATATTATTTTCTTATAGGGCTGTTTTAATCAGCTAACTACAATAACATTATGCATGCCCCTTTTATTACATGGATTCTGCAAGTAAAGTAATTATGAATTTATGCAATCGATCCGTAAAAATCAGATAAAAGAAATCCTATGCAATTGGTTTCAAAATTTGTCTGTAATCCACTTGGAAAAAGGTGATGTGCTTTTGGCTAAAGAAATTAAATTCCGCGAAACTGCACAAAAACAGAATTCTTTTGCGCACCGAATTGGATTTTGTAATTTTCTTGAAAACTGAAGGGAAGATGCGGCGCCCCCAGTGGGCAGTGGGCGAAGGCGGAGCCACACGCAGAACCAGTCAACTTGACCGCATCGTGTAGGCAATTGGACGGAAAGCAAAAACAAATAAGATGTCGCAATTACCGAATAAGTAGTTAATTAATACTTTTACAGTTTAATTAGAAATTTCGTATTTAAAATCTAAGTAAATATTTATTTTAAAGAAGTATTTTACAGTTTTTGGAAATTATATTCTGCACATTATAAATTACTTCAGATGCTAAATAAAAAAAAATGTGGCAAGTAATGGC